>CAJINU010000150.1:0-13699 GCA_905178165.1 Amoebophrya sp. A25
TTCTTCGACACTACTAAGGAAGTAGTTAGAATGTGAGCGTCGCTACTTCCAGCGTTTTCCGTGTTCGGCTTTAATCTTGGCAGAAACAAGTAATCCCGGAGCTGGTAGGTGGGAGAGATGGCGCGTACGTTTTCTTGCGGGGTTGGATCTCTTGTTATGTGCTAAGGGAGTAGGTGGCAAGCTTTCAAGAGTAGCGCATGCGCTTGATCGTCTGGCACTCGTTAGGAATGTTCTAACCTTAGAGGACTGAGAAAGCAAGGGACTACTGGACGGCCAGGAGGCTTCGGGTGAACGCGGTGGAAGCCCATCGCAAGAAGCTTCGCGAGCTAATTTCTGGAATGAAATCCGCGCAGCTTCGGAAGGTGTATGGATATGCGTCGGGCCTACCTTATGATGAGTTGGCTTACTTCAGTTTCTTTCTATGTAGCTCTTTCGTCTGCATTAGATTTAGGACAAAAGGAGAGGGAAGACGATGAAACTGAAAGCCTTGGGACCTCTTAAGAAGAGGAGGCGCGGCATCCGTTCCGAATCTTAAGGCAGAGACAGAGCGCAAGGTAGGGACTTTGGTCTTCTGACAGGGAAGGCCTGAGAACCAAGGTAGAGCTTATGGCGATTCTCTAAGCTCAAAAGAAATCGAGCAGGAGCTGGCTGCGCGGGGGGAGCCGATATCTCAGGGCGTATGAAGTTTTCAGGGATTCGCCTAGCTGTGTAGTCGACGACTGGGATCATTCGTGATTTTTGAAAATTTAGAAACGTTTGTTAGCCAGTGCGTTTTTATTTAGTAACTATTTTCGTCATGATTCAGCAAGGGCTTAGTTTCGTAGTAATTTTTATCATTCCCACGGAAGTTCGATGGTTTTCCAATAACAGCAAACACGCGCGCTGCTTATGAGTAAGATCGTATTTTTTTCTCCTTGGGTTCGGTGATTATTTGAGTCGAGTATGTAAGAGCAAGTCCAACAGTGCCGGAGTTTATTCTTGTTATGTGTTTAAGTGCTGCTTCAGGAGTAGTCTGCGTTTTTTTTGGTTCGCGAAAGAATGGCAAGAACGGTGGATGATGAGAAATGGCGAGAAATGAACTGTAGCCGAAAAAGTGTTGGTAGATGAAAGAATAGCAAGAACGGTAGAAGAAAAAGAAAAGTTAAGCTGTGGCTGTGTGTTCAGTTGTTTGAAGTCCAACAAAAACGGAATGGATCAAAGTGAAAAAATGATGCTTATTCTTTTCATCGAACGTCTGAAAGGTTGAAGTGAAAGATCTGGAGATGTGTCCACTCTTATTGTTTTTATTAAGAACATCCGGCTCTGTTTTCAAAATAGTTCGGACCGAAGAAGTAGAAAGCCGACGTCTGGCGTCTGTCTGAAGAGAAATCTGTCAGTGTCTGTCTGTTCTCGAGATCATTCTCCTTGCCATTCCCTTCCGTCTTTTCTTTTTCATTTTCAGAAAGTCAGAATCAAAATTTTTTGGCCGTCAAATGGTGCCTGTCTGTCGTTGGTGAAGTTTTTGATAAAGATTGCATTGACTGATCCACTGGTGCTCGTCGAACATGAAGCGTGTGGCTTCTCATTGTAGATCAAGTCGCTTTCTATTCAGTACGAATCAAGTCGCTTTCTATTCAGTACGAAGCTCAGGAATTCAATCCATTACTTCGCGCGGTAAGTCAGTAAGTAACGGAAGGACTTCGCTGGAATGTAAGGAACCTTTCATCAATCAACTTCCACCCAACCGCCTCCAGAGAAAGGATATAGAGAAGCTGTTAGCTTACCTAAACACTTTCACGTTAAAAGTAAAAACTTGCTATCATTATTTCGCTCCGTCTCAAATCTGAAAATCTTGGATTAAGTATCGTCGTGTCTGTTAGTTTACTTTTCTTTCAATTTCAACAGTAATAATCGCTCAGAATAAAAAGAAGACTCAAGAAAAAATTAGTTAGGTACACCATACCTCCAAAAGATATCTAAGCTACTAACCTCGAAGCCAGCTCGTGTAAAAACTATATTTGTACTGAGGGGTGCCTGCTAGTCTCTCTTCTGGTCACCACCTAGCATTCTCATCATTAGCAAAGCTGTTTCTTTTTCAAGCAATAGACGCTCGCTCTGTTTCTGAAGTCATTTCATTGAGAGACTGAGTCTTGTTTTATCGTGTAATATAAGAAGTCTGACTATCTGAGGCCCACAAGATTACTAAAAGCCTGCTTTCGTTTTAGAATATTTACAGAAAATGCGCTTGATCTAATTTGAACTAATTTGAATTAATTTGAACATTTACAGAAAATACGCCTTAACTAATTTGAACTAATTTGAACTAATTTGAACTAATTTGAACTAATTTGAACTAATTTGAACTAATTTGGACTAATTATCGATAATTGGTGAATTAGTTGTAATTAGCTGAAATTAGTTATAATTAGCTAAGATTAGTTGAAATTAACTAGCTTTTTTTTATATCTTCGGGTATAAATTTTCCATCAAAATGGCATCTTCGTCGTCTACTTCGCTTCCCCTGGCGCCCATTGCAGACGCCGCAGAGCTCGTGCAAAAGGTGGAGGAAGCCCTCAGGGAAAACTGGGAATATTATGGCTTGTGCGCTTGCGCCTCAGATATATCTATCAGCTAGCTTTATACGGCCCAGCAACTCAAGTAGTTGCTAGCTGATGAGGTAAGTAGTTGAGTTACATTAAGAGAAAACGAAAAAGCTGTGCGTGGTGAGTCTTGCAAGTCTCTACATCTAGAGAGTTAGCCCTTCCAACAAAAACAAAAAGTAACAGCTTTCGCTGGGTACAGCAAGACTTTTGAACTTTTTCTTTTCTAAAAAATTGTGACGGCTGATGATGTGAAGAAAGGGAGGCAAGCGATGCGCGGGAAGACCCCAGGGCTGCAGTCGAGCGTTGGAGCAATCGCCGCAACGTTCCGAGGAGGTGGAGGAGGAGCGCCACTACAAGCAGAAAAGTGGTTTGCGACAGGGCAGAAAGTATTATTAAGGGCGGGGTAAAGGTGCTTTTCTTACCGCTTTTTATGCCTCTCTTTTAATAAAGGAAGCAGCGAGGCATAAATAGCGGGGTGAGCAAGCGCCAAAAGCCTACTTCTAATCTTACGACTCAGATCCCAGAGGATGACGGATGCGCTTCTGGCCTCGATTGAATCAATTTGCGCGAGCAGAAACACGAAGGAAAGCGTCACAACTGAGCGATGGAGTTTCTTCCCGAGGAAGGCAGTGACTCACGGACCGGATCGATCCTCGTTCGCGGAATTTTCAAGAAAGTACCAGGTGAAGGACCCTGCGGAAGTGCCTTCGGAGTACTTATTTTTTGTTTTTTGTTTAATTATTTATATTGGATAATTTATGCAATCGCTCGCTTTCTTCTCAACTTCTACGTCGAAGGGAAATTTTTTTTTTTATTCAGGTTCCTCAACGAATTCCCTCATAACGAATGGTACGCGTTTCAAACCGAATGCCCCTTCCCGTTCCGGGGTGCCAAAGTTCGCGACACAGTCTCCAGAAACATGACGACAATTCGCGGAGGAATGGGATCGGGGTCGTTGATGTTATGGGCGAAAGTGTTAGCGTAGGAGAGGGATGAGGTTAGTAAGTGCCCACGACGTGCATCCCTCGACGTTCGGGGTGATTATAGGCGTTGAGAGTGTAGGTTTATAATGTAGAGCACTCTAATATTGATCTGCGACGATGACGGGAACCGCGCGGCTTTGATGGATAGCGAGCAGGAACCGCCGCCGCCGCCTCCAGCGGGTGCGCTGGAAGACATCAAGGTCGACACGCCAAACATGATGACTGCGTCAACTGGAGAGGTCTCCAATTATGTGGAGACTCTTGGACTTGGTAACTTTGTCTTTGGCTTTGTGTATCTTTCTCTTTAGGACGCAGACGCGGGATTTATCCGAATCATATACTTTTCATATTATCTTTTACTGACGTGAATAGTCCAACTCTCATAAGTTGCATCCCCTTCGTTTTCTGCTATAGGTCTGAAGAAAAACGAAAGCGCGAAGTCTAACAGTTCAAGCGTGAAGGGTGCGAATTCGTTGGTTGTCTCAGAAGAACAAGAGGAAGAAGCAGACGAGGACGTACTACTTATCTCATTGGGTTCACATATTTCTTTTTTCAATCATCTTCCGTCAATGTTTTTTGAATTTTATTCTTGATGAAAGACAGTGCTTTTCTCCAGTGGTGATCTACCTCTAGACGTGCTGGCTTCGTTCTATCCTTCTTCTATCATCTTCTTTCAGCTAAATGCGTTGGAAATTTTCCTGAGTAATTTTGGCGAGGAGGTAGCTGGCAACCAACTTTTCCAAGCTTCTATAACGCTGGAGACGTTGGTCGACAGCTGCCCAGATGTCTACCTCGAAAGCCTCTCCCAGGGGGTAGTTTCTTAAGGCGAGGCTGGAACTGCTTGAGTTGCTGCTTGTTATGGATCTCCTAAGGGGGAGGACGCGCATAACATGCGGTAGAAACGAGCATCAAGGCCCTACCTCTAAACTCAAAGAATTTGCGCTGTTTCGGGAAAAGTGCAAGTGAACGACGTAACTCGGTACTTCCAGAAACATTTGGAGAAGATAGTGGATCGGTTCGTTGCCATCCACAAGGAAAAGGAGGCGGAAATGAAGGAGATCCTCGAGATGCAAGCGTCGGAGGAGGAAGATAACCCGGGAGATAAAACTGAAGCAGAAGGCGAAGAAGGTTCGGGCTTTAAGTTGAAGCTAAGGCGAAGCTAATTCATTCTGAGAAATTTTTTTTAAAAATATTTTAGCACATCTGGAGCCTGTTTTTAAGTGTAAAACGGAAAGGGGATTAGAACTAGGAAGATGGCAGATAGATTCCTTGAGTCTAATAATCCCGGATGCAAAAGAAGGCGATGGTGAGGATTGGTACGGAAAAGGCGCGCCTGGTTCCTTATTGGCGATAGTCCACTTGATGAAAAAGGACGAGAACGCTTACAAGCAGCTTCGAAAGCGATGGGTGTTCGTCGACGAAGTTGCGCATGACATGACCGGCGGGCTGAAGGTCATCAGGAAGAAGACCCAGGTACTTACTTGATGACTTCAGTGCTGTGATCTTTTGTTTCTGTTTTCGTAACAGTTAAAGCTTCGCTGTTCCTTCGCGTCGTCGACTTTCATGAATTTCGAAAACCCTCGCAGGTCATGACCATGAAGGACGTGCAGAAGCTCCAATTTAGTGGATTTTACCAAAAAACAATTGTTGCCGTCAAATGGGGGCCGGTAAAAACAGCCATCAAGAGCCTCTACGCAGATTTGATTTCGTGCACGAGTATCTTCGACGAGCCTGATAGCGCTGACCAATTGAGGAAGGTCATCAGGGACGAAGCTGAACAACTGCCAGTACTTCCTTTGGATTTCTAGGAGCTTACTCGTTGACTATCGTGGGAGCCTGTGTGCCTCGTTTCTTTGTGTTGCGTTGTGTGCTTTATTTGGCAGCTGTTCACCCTCGTCGTTCGTCGTGGCTATCGCTACTGCTTTAATTTTCCATCTTCAAACTTCTCGCAGGTAAATCTTCGAAGCTTTGCCTTGGCGTGCGAGGCTGGACCGCGAGAAATCTATTGCTGGTTCTTGCGGTCCAGTCCAGAAGAAAAGGAAGAGGTGGCTTCAATGCTCCAAGAGGAGCACAATAATCTTCCATGTCCGTTAGTGAACGCGCGCTTCATTCAGGAAATGATGCAACCATCGACTTTCGCGGAGATGGTAGCGCCATCGAAAAGAGGTACTTCGTTTGCTTTTTAGTTCGGACCTTCGTGGAGCTTAGTGGCTCTGAGGTGTTTCGCGTTGCAGATCTAGAGTGGGCTCTTCTTTTCCATAATGTTGGGGCTTACGTCCATCGACGAGCAAGCCAGTAGATAACGCAGCCGTTTAGCTTTTACCTGCTCTAGAGTGAGATACTAAAACGAGCCTCCTACCTTCAGGTGAGATCGCGTTTCCATTGAAGGAATATTTTCTGGAACTAAGACACCCGCATCTGGGCGTGTGTCTCTCATCCATCTCGAAGGAAGTGGGCAAGGGAGATCCAGTGATTGCTGCTATGTTCGATTTTGCTCGGCGCCTTTCAGTTTATGGCTGGCGGTTTCAAAACTCTTCATCAAAAAACTAAGCTGATAGATAGGCGGACGTTTGTCGTCGTGCTTTATCATGCTCGAAAATTTTGATCTTGATGTCTTCGATTTCCCGGGTCTCTTGTTGGCGGGATCTTTATCGATCACTCTTTGGGCTGATTTCTATACTTTCAAGGTAGAGGAAAGGAATTCGCAGCCGTTTGAACTAATTGGGCTTAATTCTCATTAATTTGAATTAGTTTGAAATAACTCCGCCACGCTTGGCGTCGTCTTTAGTATTCTAGTGAATTCTCTAACGTTTTGAAGTCTTCAACGCTAGCGGGACGGCACTGGCGAAGGACATGTACTGCGCTCTCGCTGGCGACCAAGCCCCAGAGAGTTGGCGCAAGATGTTCGTACATAATGAGGCAACCGCTTCCCTGAGCTTTGAGGCGATGGAGCAATTTTACTCCGACAAGATCAGTAGCGTCGACGAAGCCGCGTTAAACATGCACCTAACTCAGGGCATGATCCAGAAAATAAAGACGACAAATGGAGCCTTAAGCGGCTTCTTAAAGTATCTGGCGGAATCGCGGAAGCGGCGGGAGGAGAAAAGAAAGGAGGAGGAGGAAGCTTTAGGGCTCTTTATCTGAAAGCTCTGCACTCTAGTCGATTTCGTTTCCCAGGCTACTTGTTATTTTTGGGTTTTTCCTTCATTCCCCGCTCCTCTTTTTGTATTAGTCTCGCTTCTATTCTTACATCCCTCTTGGTCTTTATTCTCTTGGTTTTTCCTTTTCATCTGTTGTTGATACGTCCTATCCTATCGCTCGTTGATGTTCTCGTCTTGGTTGGTATATGGTCAGGATTGAGGCTCCTTGACGTATTCCCTGACTTTAAAACTCCTAACTAATAGTAATCCCCTATTATCTGAAAGATCGGCTCTAACGAAACACAAGCGCTACGAGGAGGAACGTCGAGAAAGCGAAGAGAGGAAGAAGCTGAAAGAATTAGAGGATGCGCGTGAACGGTTCGAAGCTACCTTGGGAGTTAAAGACGCCACCGACAACTTGAGAAATTATGCGTTTCATGCAAAAATGATCAAGCACATCGAGCTGAATCTGTATGCTGAAAGCCCTAACCTTTTAGATTTTTATTTGATATTTATTCTTCTCGGTGTGGACAAGTTTGATTCTAAGTCTTGCAGAAGTTGATGGAACAGGAGGTCGCGGAGGAGTATCATGCAAAACAAGTGCAATATCTGGAGAAGCTTGAGACGGAGCAGGCAGAGGAGGTGAAGGCGTGCCAAGAAGCTTACCAGAAAGGCATCCAGCAGATTTCTGCTGATTAAGGCGCGAAGGGTCCTTGAAGCGCTTCCGTTCCCGCTTGTTTTTATTTTCATGGGTGTGAGTATATAAGAAGTTCATTGAAAAACGAGCGGGACAAAAGGAAGCGCAGAGTCCTCCACTAAGAACAAACAGCGAACTACTTTGCGCTGCCTGACGGTCACGAGAAGATTATGGCTGGTTGTGTATTATTTTGCTTCGTTGTAGTTTATCCCATACTTCAGGGATCGTGACGCAGGTTCTCGTAATAATTACTGGCGTCTTACTTCATCGCTCGCGTCTCTAATATTTGTTCCAAGTTGCACCAGATGTCGATCCTGACCCAGCAAAATAAACAAAACTACGAATCCAGAATGAGGGACGCCGCAGACTCCTACGCTGATGAAAAACAACGATTAGAGAGCCTGGAGAAAGAGGCAAGGCAACTAGCGCAAGAAACAACCGAGTCGCACTTGAAAGTTGAAGGAGGTACTAAGTGCCGTGTTTGTTTTTCGATGTTGTGGGAAACTTTAGGATTTCGTAGGTGCTAGGCTTCGGCGCTAGTTCGTTCTCCAGGATAAAGCTATTTATGATTTTAGAATTGACTTCGTCAGATTATGAGAAAATATCTCTTCAAAAGTATCTCTCTCTTCAGATTATGAGCAAGCCAAAGCCGACTATGAGACCGCAAAAAATATATACGAACCGCTCCAAGCTGCTCGGGACGCGGAGTTAGCTGAGAGAAAGAAGGAGGAGGAAGCTGCTGAGAAGGCTAGGAAGAGAGCTGAGAAAGAAAAGGAGAAAGAAGAGAAGGCCAAGGAAAAAGAACAGAAGGAAATGGAGAAAGCAGAGAAGGCCAAGGAGAAAGAAGAGAAGGCGAAGAACAAGAAAGGAGCAGCAAAGAAGAAGTCGAAAGAAGCGGATGTAGTGAATATTTCTAGCGATTCGGATCAGGAGAACACAAGCAGCAAAGCGAAGGCGACGCCAAACAAGAAGCGAAAATCGGAGAAGAACCACGCGCAAGTACTTAAAAACCTCGCTAAGTTGATCTAGATGGAATAAGTTCAAAATAGTTGGAATTAGTTCAAATTAGTCGGAATTAGTTGGAATTAGTTGGAATTAGTTTAAATTAGTTGAAATTAATGCAAATTAGTTGGAAATGGAATCCGCTCAGCTTCTCTTAGGTCAGTCGACCGCGCTGGGCTGCGTCTTCTTCCTTGAAACGTAAGAAGTGAGAAGAGCCATCCAAAATGATCCTTTAACAGATTGAAGACTGGGGCGAGATTGAAGTTGGGTCCATCATCGGGTGCAGATTCCCGACCAAGGCTAAATGGCAAGACCAAATAGCGGACAAGTTGGATCTCGTGAATTTGCGTCAGTGGCCTCTGAGGGTGCTCAAGAAGTTGGCCACCAACGTCAAGGTATTAGCTTCGTACTTTCTTTCTTCTCAGTAAGTACGTAGGTTGCTTGCAGCTTTTATTTATTTTGTTTTATAGTAAGTTCAACTCCCTTTCTTCGTTGCTTTGTTGAGATTGTTCCCGATTTTGTATATTTGGACTTTTCTCACATTTCCAGGTATCTTTCGACCACGGCCATGAAGATGCTAAAGATATGCCCGCATCCTTGCGAGGATTAAGTATCACGATCGGAAAAAATACGTGCGAGCCTTTTGCTTCTTGTTCTAACAAGAGGCGAAAGGTCCACTCTGAAGAAATGAAGGAAGAAGAGAATAAAGAAGAAGAGAATAAAGAAGAAGAAAAGAAGGCCGAAGATATGGACAAAAAAGAGACGAAAGAAGAAAACACGAAAGAACAAAAGGAGAATGCAGAAGAGAAGAAAGAAGGAGAGGAGGAAGAAGATGCCAACATGGAGGGCGAGAAGAAGCCAGACGCGGAAAATTATGGCGGAGCGTGATATATTATTTGTCTGTGTCTTCTCAGCATGTATTTTGGGAGGGTTTAGCTTCTTATCATTTTATAGGGAGAACCAGCCTCCATCTGGTCACCTTCGTCTTTCTGTTGGTAGCAAGGGTCTGGACCTGCCTCGTGCTGTTCCTAGTAAAAAAGTAGGCGACTAAAATGATAAGTCTGCGTCTAACAGTAGCTCCTTCCGGATGATGCGCAAGATGACCCGATGGAAGTAGACGAAAACCCCAGCGGAAAAAAGCCAGCAACTGAAGAGAAAAAACCATCGTTGCAGCAAGCCTTGCTGAAGAAAATGCAGGAAAAAAATCTCATGAAGGAACGCGCGCGCGCGAAGCTCGGCGGACTTTAATTTGTGACGATGATGATTGACGACGATGATAGTCATCACAAGGATATACCTCGACTACAAGTTAGCACTCTCGTTTCTTCGTGTTCATTCTTCCATTGTAGTACTTTTGTCTTTTCTGAAACAAAATGGAAAAAATAGAGATAGACCTTTCCCAAATTTATAAAATCTGATAGAAGTAGTCCATCGCGTTGATAATTTAAACGAGTTCCATCATTTATCTTCTCTGCTGATTTATTGCATCGATTTCGAACATCCAATAATAAAAAAAATAGTGAGTAGCTGCGCCAGACAAATATTATGAGAAGCAGCGCTATAAATGATCGAAGAAAGCAAAGCGATAGGAAATCGACTTGAAAAATTTTATTTCCATTGTCCTCAAGTATCTTAAGAATTGCGCTGTGGGATTTCTTTTGATCGGAGTGGGTGCGGGGTGTGTGGCGTTTTATCGCTCACACCTGGGTCCGCCTTCGTGCATAAATTTGGGCCTTGCGCATTCTCCTAGGGATATATACGAACTTCCTGGAAAATCTAACGAATAAATTTCGAAACAAATTTTTAAACTCATTGATTAGGCAGATGCTGTAAGTGAGTGATCACTAATGAGACGCTTGGTTATATCTTTGTCGCATTAACTCAGTCAAATCAGCACGATCGCGCAAGTAGATCACATATAGAATTTTCCTGCGTCGCTTAATGTTTACTAACAAGTAGCATTATTGAGACGCTTCAGATTTTTTTAGAAAAGCGAAGCTGTGGCCAGCGATACAAATAGGGAAAATGCAGAATGGTTAAACTTAAAGCGTATAATCAATCGTGGGGGCGCCTACGTGATAGGTAGGAAATTACTGCAATTCAGACGAGTTTGCAAATTTTAGTGAATTTACAAATTTGATAGTATCATAAATAGAGCAGGAAATCACACGCAGGGACATTTTTACGGGAGCGTCGTCATCTCATGGGGTTCAAGACATTTTTAAGCATACGCTTCGAAAATATTCTGCATCTAAGACCGAACACAAAACGTTTCAAGTTTAAGACCGAAAAAAGAAGAAACAAGATTCAAAAAATCACGCCACTTATTTGATGAAGTTCGAAATTGCAGAAGATTGCGCTCGCTCCTGGGCAGTGAGGCCTCAGGGATATCCTTCACCATCAGAAGAGAGGCACCCAGAAAAGCTTAGAGCCTTGGCTTTCAGTTTGTTCGGCAGATTGAAGCCTTCACCTGCGCCAGAAGGTCGCGCAGATCCACCGCCATGAAAGCAATCAAAAGCGGTGATGTTTGAGAAACTTCACGCGCTGAGCCTTTGTGACATCTCTGGTATGACAATGAAAGAAAATGCGTCGACCATGTGCTGCAAACTTCCACCGAGAATATTTCTCAATGTGTGCGATATGTTATCTCTTTTGGAAGTGTTTCGATTAATTGTAACTAATTTGGATTGATTGTAACTAATTTTGACTAATTGTAACTAATTTGGATTAATTCTAAATAGAAAGGAACCATAAGAATTTTCGCCCGGATTACTTCTCCTTTTTCTTGTTGCAGTTGCTCTCACTCTCTATGCGCATTAAGATCAATCTGAAACCAGGGACAACAGTTGACAACTTTGAGGCCACGGCTCATTTCGTCACTTAGCACACTACTCGCGTTGGGCAGTATTATAATAATATCACTCGTAATCGACCTTGGATGAATTTACTTAAGCTACGGGAGTAGATCAACAAAAACAAAATGGCAACGTCGACTACATTTCAGAAGGAAGACGAACCGACGAAAGCAGAGATCCAGACTCTGTGCCCCGTCAAATTGGGGAAAATTCTGGTCGGCAAGACCATGGATATGCTTGTCGACTACCACGAGCCTCTGAACTTGTATACCGGAGAGTACAAGGACAAGATTTCGGGAACAAGCCAGGAGCAGAAGAAACAAGCGAAAGCGGAGATGCTGGCTGTTAAGGGTTTCCAAATCCTATCACGCGCTACCATCTTTGAGCCTTTTCCTAGTTGGAAAGAAATTAAGGATGTTCTGCCGAGTGATATAATTCCGTAACCTCTAACAATTCTTTGGTGGGCTCCAGGGTGAAGTGTGCTACCAACAAAATCTATATGGATCGCTGCCGCAAACGTCTGGCTGAGCACTTCAAGGACAACACGAACGCCTTAATGGCTACGAAAGACATCGAAGAGCAGACCGCCAAAGTGAAAAACGTTCTGGATCAGATGAAGCAAAATGTGGAATGCGGAAAGTACGAGATGCTGGACACCTCGTTTATCGATCTGGGAGTGGTTCACTGTGCGATGGGCTTTGATTACGGGTAGGTCAAAGATGTCCGCGCTGCTGTTTGTTTTGCTTGTCCTAAGGAAAAACGCAAAACAAACAGGAAGCAGAGACCTCAAGACCTTACTTCTAAGTTTAGGAGCAGATGCCAAACCCCCGCAAGGTCAATCCCTTTAAGATTGAGGAGGGATTTACTGCGTCGCAGGGTCAGCCTGGATGCGAGATGATGTGAGTGGTTTTCTACTGCCAGCTGATGACTCAGGTTATATTTCTAGGCTGAAGCAGAATCAGACGCATGAGCATGCTAGTACCTAAGGAGCTGACTGAACTGATTCATATGACGGGACGGCTTTGACATTCCCAAGAACCAAAAACATGCTTTCGAATTCAACTGAGTTTTTACTGCGCAGGAGTAGCCACATCACTGGGGTGCAACTGTAAGCACTTAGCGCGTCACGCTAAGAGAGGAAAGAGCTACCGGACATGGCGCACCGTTTTCAAAATCAAAGTCGGTGCAAGGAAGTCGAGGAGCCAGAAGAAAAACCTGAGAGAGTGAAGAGCAAAGGCGACAAGCCCAAACGTCTGCTCGCGTGCCATTTTCGGTAAAAAAAAAGGCTTCGGGCTAATCAAAAAGGCGCTAAGTAACTAGATGTGTTGGATAGGAAAAAGAATGAGGCCAATCCCTTCAAACTCGAAGGGAAGGCAGTGAGAGGCTCCTACTACGCTAGAGCTGGGAGAGAAGCAACCCCCCGCAAAGTTGTTCGTAATTTTCTGGGAAATGCGTGGACTTTCAAGCTGCCTAGTCGTTTCGCTGCATGTTCTTGAGCAATTGAGAGGCGAAGAAACGGAGGGGCGTGGCTCCAGTAACGCGCTAAGGCATTCCGCCCTTGTGTTCTGGAGCTAACTCATTTCGTCCAATTTGATGCAATTTGCTTAGGTTGGTGCCACTAAATTGCAAAAGTTTTAGAATCACGGGAGCCGGTGCCAGTTAGTTTGGGAAAATTTGATTAGTTGAGTCACTTGGTTTGCGCGAATTTGAGGGCGGTGACGTTTCTGCTGTCGTCAAATTTTAGGTAATTCCATTAATTTCTGTGTCTGGTGTCAGCTAGTTTTAGATAATTTTGCTAGTTATCGCGTCAGCCGTCAGCTAATTTGAGCGATTTTGAACTAGTTAGCGTGTCGAGCGTGATCTAATTTTAACTAATTTGGGACAGCTATCGACTTGGCTGTCAGCTAATTTGAACTAATTTGGGATAGTTATCGACTCAGCTGTCAGCTGATTGGAACTAATTTGGGACAATTATCGACTCAGCTGTCAGCTAATTTGAACTAATTTGGGATAGTTATCGACTCGGCTTCATCTAATTTGAACTAATTTGGAATAATTATCGACTCAGCTGTCAGCTAATTTGAACTAATTTGGAATAATTATCGACTCAGCTGTCAGCTAATTTGAACTAATTCGAACTAATTTGAACCAATTCTAATTAATTTCTGTTAGTTAATGAACAAAATATCTACGGCCTTTCTTGTCTTTAACTATTTTCAACGCGTTGGCCATAGCTGGCGCGGGTGTTCGCGGTTTTTTTCTTCTCTTTTGTCTCTTTGTCCCGTTCGTGGCCATGGGTCCGAACTATAGCGAACAACAAGAACAAAGCAAACAAAGCGGAGGCCCGCGAGGGTCGTCCGCAAAATATAGCAAAAACAGGGGGGCCGTGTTCCCAAGATGGTAACAGGGGCCGCCTGAGTCCCCGAAAATCGACAGTGAG
>CAJINU010000150.1:18718-52488 GCA_905178165.1 Amoebophrya sp. A25
GTCCTTTAGTGTTTACATTAAAGGCGCCTTAAGGGTCCTTTAGTGTTCACATTAAAGGGGAGGGGAATCCTTTAGCATTCACATTAAAGGCGTCTTAAAGGTCCTTTAGTGTTCACATTAAAGGCGAAGAATGTTCGGGGATTTTTAATAGTATTTAAATAGAGTATTTTCATTCACTGTATCTTCACCTTCACCTTTCAATGAATGGGCCTGGTATTTGGTAACCTGATTTTGATCATAAGTAGGAAAACAAGAAGAGAATCCTTGTGATCCAATGCAGGCTACCAAATACCAAAACCATACAGTCAATGGGAAAATGCAAACCAAGATGTACTAGTTCTTTCCATCCTCATTCTGTTCTACTGGCATAGTATAAGTACTTCCACTTGTTTTCTGTTCTAGTATGGTGTATCTTTTCTGTTCTACTACAGAAGTCGTATACAGTATACTTCCACTTGCATTTGCAATGGAGTGTTTACTTCTCGTTCTCATCTACATGTATACCTATTAAACGTCTTCTCATCTACACATGTATACCTATAGCAATCGAGTGTTTACTTCACCTATCGTTTCCTCAGTCCCGGACGAATGCGTCGTGGCTCAGAACCGTGTGAATTTTGAGCCTCCCTACGGTTCGCTCGACATGTACAGTTTCGGCGTCCTCATGCTCGAGATGTTCTACCCCAACAGGAGCGAGTGGAGGCCAGCAGAACAGCGTGGCCAGGTAAAAAAGGAGACCAAGGAGTCTGAAAAAGAGAGGAAAAGGCACCAACAGTTTTTCTATAAGAAGATCCGGGCTCGTGACTCGGAGATGGTAGGGATGATGACGCAGATCGCAAAGGCTCTGGGCTTCTCGAAGGACACGTTTGAATCCATGATCCACCGCGACCCGAAGAAAAGATTGACCATCGATAATTAAGGCTGCTCAACTTTGTTCAATGCTCATTGGAGGAGTTGGTCACTGACGAGATCGAAGAGGCGACCCCTTGAGGAAAGATTGGGGGAAAACGAAGGGACGAAAGGGGAGAGCTTTGAAGGGGGTCTCTTCTGTTCGGAGTCAGTGACCAATGAATGCTGAGCTTTAAGCTAAAGTGCTAGAGAATCTAGAACGCACAAAGCCACCACCTTCGTCATCCGCGTCTACGTCAAATGAGCAACAAGAGCCGCAATCTTCACAAGAGGCACTACGCATGCCTAGAGCAGGAGGTGGAGAGGTGCTGACGAATACGACGCCGATCATATTACAAGACGGAGCACACTTTTCTGAAAAAACTTCGTCCAGTAGTGCAACAGAGAACAACGAAGCTCCTGGCCTTCCAACGAAGCAATCTAGTGCCAAGAAGAAGTCGAGCAAGGAGCGATCATCTTCCTCGAAGGAAAGGGTGAAAGCTGGGAAGAAGGATCCCTATCACGACATGGCGACGCATTATGCACACGGTAGCATCGTGATCACGAGTCGTGGAGATGGCCGCTTCGCGAACGTGATTTCATTCGATAAGATCACAATGAAGGAACGAGGTGTCAAGGCTGAACGCATCACGAGGCATGGAGAACCGTGCAGAGCGGGTTTTGTGCAGACATTACTGGAGATTCAGGAACTGGTCGACAAGGCCGAACGAAGGGCGCTAATGGCCTCGCCACGAGACGATGGTGGGGCTTCGAAACCGGGAGGATCGTCAGCGTCCTCTAACTACAGCTCAAAGGAGTCGCCAACAAAACTGTCCTTACATGAATTGAACTCTGTTGCACTCCTAAGTTGGCGGGCCGTGCAGTTCATATTGGACCTGGGTGCAGGGATCCATCCATCAGAGCGAGAGATAGTGCTGCAGTTCTTCCTGGTGAAGCCCAGCAAAAACGGTTCCGAACAACCGGCACTGAGCACGCACATCGAGTATGAAACGCATCGAAAGTTGGAGCGCATGTTTATGGTCAACATTTAGTGTCCATCTTTCTCGGCATGTTGGTCCCCTTTTGCCTTGTATTCTAATGAAATACAAGGGGAAGGGGGTCGAGATGAGGGGACAACCCGGATGCAATCTAGCAGACTCTAACATGTTTTCCGAGCAAACCAAGTTGTGGATTGCTTTACGGTTCGATACAATTCATTTCGAAGGGTCATTTTCTTCGGTTTCCTTGCTTCTTAGGATTCTGAGGAAATGAAGGCAAGAAATGAATTGTTTTGATCCCCCCTAATTGCTCTGGCTCTGATGGTCGAGCTGGATACGCGATTCGAATCCTTACGCGCAGACAACGAGGCTTCTGGAAAGGGCTTTGTATGTCGGGTGAACGAAAAACAGCAAGTGCTACTGCTCAGTCCTGAGCTCTCCGACATAGTCCGAGCGCGCATTCAAAAAAGTCCTGAGCAGTTGCGGAAAGCGATTGAGAATAAACTCGTCCGCTTGTCCCGTGACAAATTTCAGACGGAGACAGAGAAGGCGAATCAGTACAACAACACAGCAGTCGACGACCTCCTAGTAGGAGGTGGTGGCAACCCCCGCTTTCAGAACCCGCCTTATCATGGTCCGAATCCCATGGGCAACAACTACACTGGCGCGGCGCGGGGACGAGGAGCGCAGCCCTCCGTTGGCCGGTCACTGCGAGTTCAGCCTACACTCTCTTCAACAGGATTTCCGCGGGACCACCAAGACCAACCATTTTCCGTGGTGAATTTCCGTGGCGGGCCGCCCTTTGCTGGAGGACGTGACGCTGGACCTCCTCCAGCATCTTCTTCTTCTCATACACCAGGAGGAAGGGAACAAGAAAATCATACACCAGGAAGGTCGAGTAAGATCCTCCAAGACGTGCTCGCTGAGATTACAGCGAAGAGGCACAAGGGAACCGTGGTACCCGCAGACGTCACTACGCTTCAACAAGCTCTGACGGACTGTGGGCGCGATGTACCGCAAGACATCAGAGCGGAGGTCTGTAACCTTGTACCGCAGATCAAAAAGCAGCTTCAAGAAAAGGAATACATAAAAAAATGGGGTAAAGTCCGTGAACAAGTGCGAAGGATGGCTTTGATCAGGACATTGCTGGATGCGCAAACGGTAGAATTTTCAAAAAAATCTTCCGTAGATGACTCCATGAATACGTCAAGAGCGGATAGTAGTATTGCTTTCTACTCAAGAGCCGCGGATAGAAGTAGTATCTTCGTTGCTCAGCAAGAAGTTCTTGATGGGCAAATTGCAGATCGAGGTCCAGTGTTAACAGATGAGGGGCTTCGATCTCGCCTTGAGGAGTGGGATAAGAAACTTCAGAGTAGCGAAGATCTCCAGAGTTGTAGCTGTAAGCAACATACGAATAGTACAAAGCCATTCTTTGCGGAGCTAACAAAGCTTGAGAATGAAGTCATCGAGCTTTCCCACAGAAGCACGCTGGATAAAAAATTTTCCAACTTCGCCGCTTTGAAACAAGAAGGCTCTGATCTTCGACGTGCCATCAGGCTGTACCTGAAGGCGGAACACGATAGTCTGTCGCAGCGTCTGACAGGCAGGATTAGCGCAGTCAGGGCTTCATTTGTTAAGGGTTTCGACATTGCATTCTTCATTACCATCCTTCACTCGTTTTCCAGTAGAAAAAGGGTCAAGGGTGATCTGAGGAATGCAATATCGTAACCTCTAAATTTGAGTGGCTAGTTGACTCAAAGCGCTGTTACGTTCCTCATGCATTGGAAGAACTAGGTGGTTCTGCATCGGCTTCTAGTAGTACTAGCAGGCGCGCGCAACAGTTGTCGAGTATCGCTTCCAGTTTCACTCGGATGGCTCTTTCGGAATTCGAAAAATGGGATCATGCGAGCTGTGAGTGTGTGTCTAGTGCGGTCAGAGGAGGACTCACAAGAGGACCCGGCACAAGCAACCGCACGACTCACAAGGGTGTTGTTCCTGCAGCTGCAGCGAGTTCATCCGAAGATAGCCCGACAACTCAGCCCTCGCAAGCTTTGAGCCTGTTGCGTCGAGTGCTCTATACGAATGCCTCTCGAACAAGAACTGGTGGGACTAATACTATTGGAGATGACGAGGAAGTAGAGGGTGCGCCTCCACCAGCTAAACGTCCACGGCTCGCGTCGTTCGGCGCGAGTCAGACAACAAGTGACACAATTAAACCGTCCTCTCAGCAAAGACAGACGTCGTCTCAGCCAGCAACTGCATCTTCCTCACTTTAAGGCTCAACTTTCATTGGTCATAGAGGTTGGCCACTGAAATGGAAGAGGGTCCCCCTGAGAGAACAGGGGAAAATGAAGGGAAAGGGGAGAGCCTTGGAGAAGGTGTCTTCCGTTCAGAGTCAGTGACCAATGAGTGCTGAGCTTTAATCACTACAACTTGTTAAAGCTGTAGGATGCAGCACGCCTTCTACTTCTACTTCATGTGTCAGTGCAGCATCTGCAGAACGCGCAGCATTTGTAGAATATCTGCATTCGCGGAGATGTTCCCACGAGTTCTACAATGCACAAGCGAACGACACAGCAGCTGTGAGAGATGAGTGTCACTTGGCTGAGGACATCTTGAACAGTTTTGGTTGTCCGGATCGGAAAGACATCGCTGCGTTTATGCGAGAGTTACGCGCTTTGAAGGCAGACTTCATTAAGGCTTGGGAGTTGCCATCTCTTTCTCTATGCGCGTCTCTATGTCTTCTTCAAGTAGGAAAGCCACAGATATGCGAGCTAGAGATGCCAACTTTCAACCCCTAACTTCAGTGATCCTAATCTCGATGCCTTGTTAGAGTGGGGAGAAGACAAGAACAAGAAGCGACAGCTGGAGCGAGCACCAACCGAAACCCCAAGGGATGAACGCGATATGATGCGACAGAGCTGCACGCACGTCAAAAACAACGAGGCACTGCACCATGAGATGTGCAAAGTTTTCAGAAACGCACTCCAAAACATCGTATCGCGAATGAGTGAGACCTTCACAGCACCTCAACAGCAACAGGCACCAACGGTGCAACTGAGACAAGCGGAGTCTTCGTCGTCCATAAACTCGTCACTAGTTGCCGGCCCTTCACCTTCTTCGAAGACTTCTAGCACAGGAACTATCATGCGGCGTAGTGGAACTTTGAAGAGGCAGCATGCCATCGTAGGAGAGGCAGAAGCAGACGCCGCGCTCTCGGCCAATCGGGAAGAGAATCGAAAATCACTCCTAGTTGACAACCCTCTGACCAATTCAAATACAACTGGTGTTGCAAATACAACTGGTGTTGCAAATACAACTGGTGTTGCAAATACAACTGGTGTTGCAAATACAACTGGTGTTGCAAATACTCCTAAAAATGGAGCTTCCTCTAATGGAGCTGCTTCCTGGCGACTTGCTCTGTGGCAGTTTTATCAGCTGTGCGAACGTGCTCGGGCTGTGGCGTGTATCTTCCGCTGGTTTTACTGCCGCAACACTCGCGGGACTCCACTGCAGCGTGCAACCGAGTTGCCGCGTGTGCGAACCCAAACACAGGGACTCAGTTCTACTGTTGCTACGATTACGCGAGAGCTACAAGCAGGCGCACGAACGTTCCTCACAGCGCAGTTGCTTCCTGCAGTGGCAGCTGAGAAATTTAAGGGTAGGTTAAAGGCGCTTTTGTCACCGTTTGTTATGGCTCTCTCCCTTAGGTGGGGACAGCCATAACAAGCGGGAGAACCCACGAACACCAAAAGCCTACCTCTAAGAAATCTTCGGACTTGATGGATCTCCATTTCGGTGAAGATCATCTGTTTGCGGTCTCGCTAACGACCGAGGCTCGACATCTGCCTTCTGAATCGTTGGAGATGTTGCCTATGAAGGAGATTCGCGATTTCATCCTAGCCTACGAAACTGCGAGGGATCAGGCTGAACGTGGAAAGCGCAAAGCATGGCAGACCAGTCTGGAGTCAGTATTAAGGCTTGAGAAAATCCATCTTCGTTCCCTCAAGAACAAATCTTCGTCCCGTTTTCAAGGGAGAACGGGACTGAGGACGCTGGATTCAGAACGCTGAGGATTTTTGCAAGGTCTTCTAACAGTAGTAGAGAAAGTAGAAAAAGTGTCGTCGCATCTCGAATTGTTGGAAGTAGAAGCTTCTACTTCTACTACTTGTATTAAGGCTTACCCTAATGCATCTTCTGAAGCATCTTAGACCTGTCCCGTAAGGGGAAAATAGGTCCAAGATGAATCCCGCGATGGATTAGGGTGCGCTCTAATTGTAGTTTAAGAACTACAAGTCGAAGGCATCATGCACCAGCAGCACCTGCACATGCGCCTTCTGCAGCGGATGTTGCTGATCTTGCATCAGAGCTGGCTGCAGCAGAGGACTTGAGTCACAAGGTTCTGTACAACTTCGAGCAGGACGCAGCAGGGGCACTGCTTCGCGCGCAGACCCCTAAGGTCATTCTGAATGCCAAGTGTCCACCCGAGGACGTTTGCGTGACTAGTCTCAAGTGGAGCTGCCAAGAAGCGACTAAGGGGACGTTAGAGGGTACGCGAGCAGACCGGAAGTTGCGAGACATGCTCGAGCGATTCTACACTGCCCAGCAGTTAGTTATCCGTTATCAAACCTGGGCTTTGAGGAAACTAGATGCTGGATTGCGTTTGGCATTACAAGACAGTCGTGGAGCAGAGGGCGTTCATGCTGCTTCTGAAGAAAAGCTTTCTACAATTCTTGAGTATGCCACGGAGATGAAAACTCTAGTCCCAGGACAAGCCCTGCCGGATTCGTTGTCGCCTGGCACAAAAGCTGAAGTGGAGACGCGAGTTCGAAGGTTGACCACAAGGAGGTCAGAGAAGAAGACGATGTCGGAAAATATGTCCAACAAGACCACCCCAGCCTCGAGCGCTAAGAGCAAACTTCAAGAACACACGTTGAACGCGAACATCCTCATGTCTCAGGACACTCCTCAGAAGCCGAAAGAGCAGAGAAAGCCCCCTCCAAAGAACATCAAGTGCACTTTTTTCAGCGACCAGGAGGAGGACGAGCAGAATGTTTCCAAGTGTGCGCTGCCGCTGCTGAGTCGTGATGAAGACCACGTTGAAGTGCGTGGTGGTACTTCATCTAGAGCAAATGGTGGTGAAAATGAGAACTCGACAACGGTAGGAGGTGACCCGACCACCTCTTTTGGAGTACTAGATGTCGATGGCTCATCTGGTGAACGAGCGAGCGGTACTGCTACTGTCTCTCCACTGCGTCTCAGAAAGCTGCTTGATGCTGCGCCTCCAGTTGCGATAGAAAAGGCTCAAACGCTGCTTTCTCTTTGTTCTACAGTCGTGGAGAAAAATGAAGCTCCGCAAATTCTTGTACAGGAGAAAAATGACAGTCCAGCTGCTCTGTCTTCACCGTCGTTTTCGAAAGAAGTACTAGATGAGGGCTTAGACTTGGCGGACAAAGAGGAGGAACGTCGACGTCAACTTCTTATTAAGAATAAGCAAGCAAATGCAAAGTCCACCTTTTATACAACAGGAGCTTCTTGTTCTAAAAAATATCCACGACTACAACAACAATCTGCCGTACTACAACCAGAAGCCGCAGTGCAACCACGTGAGAAGTTAAAGTATCGCAAATTGAAGCAAGCACCTTTGAGTCCCAACGGGTGGGAGATTTATGTGCCGGAAACGCAACAATCAGCTTCACGTCCGGGTCCACAGCCACATCGGACCCCTTTCGAAAACGAACAAATCGGCGGTAGCTCAAGTTCCACCGCTAGAAGGCAGAAAACTTCGTCACCTTCGGTTAAGGCTACTAATGATCAATGGGTGGATGCCTCATCTCACTCCATCAAGTGGCTTTGGTTTTCATCTCAGTATTTTTTACCATCTATGACGCCCTTAAGGTAGTCTGCACTGAACTTTGCGCGAGATTGTCTTGTATTGTATTGTATTGTATTGTATTGTATCTCCATCAAGTGGCTTTGGTTTTCATCTCAGTATTTTTGCCGTCCCGGTGTAGGTTTTCGGAAAAACTGAAGGTGAGCTTTGTTGTTGAGACGAGCTATGACCTTATGCATAGATACTTCGAGAACTCCAAGTCCTGGTGTCCTCTAATTCTCTCTATTTGCCGAGTACAGGAGGACTCCTTGCGCCACTGGAAAGCGAGCATTTGAAACGGCTTCTCGAACACGGCCTGACACCATTTCAGGAGCCTGACTTGATTTCAAATATTGCCGAGCTGGCGAAAAGTATTCTTCTCAAACGCAAAGAGGTCCTTAGCATCAAGAAAGGAGCTTTGTCCCGAGAATTTGGATGTGGGCTGTTGTCTCCACTAGACCGAAAAGAGCTCTTCGACACGTACATGCGGTTGGCTGCTGATTTTCATCGGGTACTGTCGACTCGCATGAATTCAGAGTTCTTCGAAGGCGCACTACCAATCCCTGGTCCTCTGCGGCTGCGGTACCGGAACAGAAACGATGCTGGTTAAGGCGTGTACTGCGTGATATTGATGAGATCACTAAAATATGCGGATTTTTGGCTTTGCAAGTAGTTGGTCTCTTTTGTAAGTTCTCTTGGCTATTGTCTTCTGTTCTGCTCCAGCTGTAGAGGGGGTGTTCGAGGTTTGCTTCTGCGTTCTAGTTTTTATTTTTTCTGCTACTCGCTTATTTCAGTTTTTCGAGTACATTTTTCCTAGACGAGTAGTCTCCTCCTAAGAACTAGAACACATACAACTACTCTATTATACGGAATGACTTAGAAGATGTACTTCCATGTTGTACTAGTAGATGTAAGTTGTCAAGTTCGATTATGATTATCATGGATGACGTTCAAGTTTACCATCATCCTTTACATACATAGTGGAATAATTCTGCGTCGAAAAAACATGAACTACTTTACAAGTACTTTCATTATTATTCATACAATACGGTCTTCCACCCATTCTAACCCCTCTTTCGCCTTGAACCTTGAACCATGTTCTAACCGCTCTTTCGCCTTCGCAGTTAAAGGATTATAGTTTTTCATCTAAGTTAGCAGTGTCTTATGTTGTTGCCATTCAGATGCTTTCCTTACGGTACCAATACGACATCCCACTCTAACCTCTCTTTCGCCTTCGCAGTTCTTTGGCGGAAAAGGTAGTGGATAAATGTGCGGAAATTCTTACTGAGTTGCTTGGCCAGAACACGATGGAGGATTTCTTAGGGTATGCTTTGCTTCACGGGATGAACGCTGCAGGGAAATTGTCGGCAAGGAACTCAAAGTTATGTTGTCGGCAAATCGGCAAATCGCGAAGTAGTTTGAAGGACGACATTCATGATAAAAAAGGATGGAATGAATGAATGGTAGACTAGAAGCACTACTAAGGATGCGAATGAATGAATGAATTTCTTCTGGAAGAGGATTCATTAAATGACTACTCTAACAAAAGGAAGCAAAAATAAAGAGCCCAAGCCGGAGGTTCCAAAATTTTTTGATTACTACTACTGTCACGCGGCGTGGATGCTAGGAGGCACGCCATTCCGCCGCACACGAAGAGAACAGCAGGGAACTGCTGCAGGGAAACGTACCCGATTAAGTTAAATCCCGATCACTACAGATTACAGATTTTCATTTTTTTATGCTTGATCCTTAGCGTGTTCTTGGTGTCCCCTCCTCCTGATTTAGTTTCTGGTCGATGTTACCTTCGTGTACAGCGCTGGCGCACTTTATGCTTGATCTCCTCTCTAGTTATGGGTTGAAACATTTCATTTTTACAAGCCTTCTCTACTTGAGATTGGTACTTCGTGTACAGCGCTGGCGCACTTTATGCTTGATCTCCTCTCTAGGACTTTCTTGATCCTTAGCGTGTTGGTCCTTCACCCTCTCCTGTTTTAGCTAGATTGTTTCTTCATGTTCATCCTCTCCTCTCTACTGAACAGGAACTTTGTCCACTGGAGGGAGCTTTTTTGCGGCTCAGATGTTAAAGTTCCGGTCTTACGGGGAAAACGTGTGGAACGACGACTGCAAAAATAGAGCACCCAACCTAGTCTGGCAATATTGGAAAGATCAGATGGCCATACCTCGCAATCACCTGTCAAGTTACGAAGTAGATGATTTTTAGTGGAGTCTGATTTATAAGACAGAGCAGCAGTACTTCAGAAAATTGTCTGAGTTTTAGTGGAGTCTGATTTGTAAGACAGAGCGGCAGTACTTCAGAAAATTGTATGATTTTTAGTGGAGTCTGATTTATATGACAGAGCAGCAGTTGTACTTCAGAAAATTGTATGATTTTTAGTGGAGTCTGATTTGTAAGACAGAGCAGCAGTACTTCAGAAAATTGTCTGAGTTTTAGTGGAGTCTGATTTGTAAGACAGAGCGGCAGTACTTCAGAAAATTGTATGATTTTTAGTGGAGTCTGATTTATATGACAGAGCAGCAGTTGTACTTCAGAAAATTGTATGATTTTTAGTGGAGTCTGATTTATATGACAGAGCAGCAGTTGTACTTCAGAAAATTGTATGATTTTTAGTGGAGTCTGATTTATATGACAGAGCAGCAGTTGTACTTCAGAAAATTGTATGATTTTTAGTGGAGTCTGATTTATATGACAGAGCAGCAGTTGTACTTCAGAAAATTGTATGATTTTTAGTGGAGTCTGATTTGTAAGACAGAGCAGAATTGTAAGTACTCGTCCTATTGATTCTTCTAAGCAAAGCAAGACCGCTACCTGTTATCCAAGGACATGCAGCACCACCAAGGAGGGGAATCTCGAGGAGAGCGAATCTCCAAAGACACGGCTGATCTAGTAAAGAAGATCTGCCAAGACCCGAACGAGCCCGATGCTAGTGACGAAGATATTGATGTCGGGGGCGCTCAGCTATTAATCATGCCGAAGAGAGAGCACGTAGGAGAGCAAGATGAGGAGGAGCTTGAAAGAAGACGCAATTTTGAAGAGACAAGGGCGGAGCAGGAGGCAAAAGCGATAGCGCTTCTCTGCGAGCTAGATTCTCGAGAATTTTTCAATGGCTCCCTTTCGCGTCTCCTGCAACAGCTCTTGTTCAGTCTGCGATGTTTCAAAGGAGTCGTGAGCGAACTACTCGCTGTGGACAGCACAACGGCAATGCCACAAACAGGACACGGATGTACTAGTTCATCAAGTCGCCAAATTCACAATCTCATAACAACTATCGAGATGATCCCGCCGCTTGCTACCATGCTGGAGCACGCGCGAAGGGAGTACACGGAACGAATCAGAAACGGTGCCAGTCCACCTCTTGCAGGAGTAGTAACTATGTGGAGTCCACCTGCTGCGAGTGGTGTTTTCATTTCGCCGGACTTAGCAGCTGTCTCCAGGACTACTCTACTCGCGCATGCCCAGCAAAAGAATCCTTCGATGCACGGAATCAACTACATGCATGGACAGGATGGAAGAAATTTCGTATCCTTACCACCTTATTCATCGGAGCTGCAATCTCCTTCAATAAATGCACTGGCTGCAGGGAATCCATCTTCCACCTGTACACAAGAAAATGATGTTCTTCTTCTCCAGCCACAACAACATCTTCTACTGCCACAGAATAGAGGACATGGTGTCCGCACCGCAGTAGGAGGAATGTCCTCGTCGTCAGCATTGGTGGCGGAACATTCTGCTTCACTTCTCGCAGACACAAGCGGCATGCTCATAAATTATGATCCAAACGCGCGAAAACGGCGAGCTGAAGCTCGCAAGTCCGCGAGAAACTCTACTGGGTCGAATCCGAATGTCCTTCACATGCCAGCGGAGATGTTCAGTCCGCCAGCGGAGAAGAGAATTGGATTATGGCCAGAAATTTTTTTGGAAATCTCCAAATGAAAGTGTTGCTATAAGTTGATCGAGTACACGTGTGGGTCTACTGATTTAATTAAAAGTTGTAACCCAGATTTATGTGATCTTTTTGCTCTTCTTCTTGATGATTGCCTATGAGTTGTATTTCGCTCTAACTTTCAGTTCAGGCGCGGTAGCACCTGTTCCCAAAGCCAGGGGAAGGCCAAAGGCAAAAGCGGCGCAAGCCAAGAAGCAGCCGAGTGCGAAAGGCAAGTCGAAGGGTTTAGCAGTGAGAAAGAGCACCGCACCAAAGTCTAAGTCCCAGAACGGGAAGAAGAAAAAGAACAAAAAGTCTTCGCTAGTGGACGACGAGGATAGCGAAGATTCGGATGTTGTACTTCTAGATGACGCTGTTGAGGAAGACGACGATGATCTTTACATACCGCGGACATCTAAGCAGCAGCAGCCGCAGCCATACCTGCTTGCGGCACAACGCAGGACTCGGAGGGGTTTAGCAGTGAGAAAGAGCACCGCACCAAAGTCTAAGTCCCAGAACGGGAAGAAGAAAAAGAACAAAAAGTCTTCGCTAGTGGACGACGAGGATAGCGAAGATTCGGATGTTGTACTTCTAGATGACGCTGTTGAGGAAGACGACGATGATCTTTACATACCGCGGACATCGAAGCAGCAGCAGCCGCAGCCATACCTGCTTGCGGCACAACGCAGGACTCGGAGGGGTTTAGCAGTGAGAAAGAGCACCGCACCAAAGTCTAAGTCCCAGAACGGGAAGAAGAAAAAGAACAAAAAGTCTTCGCTAGTGGACGACGAGGATAGCGAAGATTCGGATGTTGTACTTCTAGATGACGCTGTTGAGGAAGACGACGATGATCTTTACATACCGCGGACATCGAAGCAGCAGCAGCCGCAGCCATACCTGCTTGCGGCACAACGCAGGACTCGGAGGGGTTTAGCAGTGAGAAAGAGCACCGCACCAAAGTCTAAGTCCCAGAACGGGAAGAAGAAAAAGAACAAAAAGTCTTCGCTAGTGGACGACGAGGATAGCGAAGATTCGGATGTTGTACTTCTAGATGACGCTGTTGAGGAAGACGACGATGATCTTTACATACCGCGGACATCGAAGCAGCAGCAGCCGCAGCCATACCTGCTTGCGGCACAACGCAGGACTCGGAGGGGTTTAGCAGTGAGAAAGAGCACCGCACCAAAGTCTAAGTCCCAGAACGGGAAGAAGAAAAAGAACAAAAAGTCTTCGCTAGTGGACGACGAGGATAGCGAAGATTCGGATGTTGTACTTCTAGATGACGCTGTTGAGGAAGACGACGATGATCTTTACATACCGCGGACATCGAAGCAGCAGCAGCCGCAGCCATACCTGCTTGCGGCACAACGCAGGACTCGGAGGGGTTTAGCAGTGAGAAAGAGCACCGCACCAAAGTCTAAGTCCCAGAACGGGAAGAAGAAAAAGAACAAAAAGTCTTCGCTAGTGGACGACGAGGATAGCGAAGATTCGGATGTTGTACTTCTAGATGACGCTGTTGAGGAAGACGACGATGATCTTTACATACCGCGGACATCAAAGCAGCAGCAGCCGTCCAAGAACGGGAAGAAGAAAAAGAACAAAGTTGAGGAAGACGACGATGATCTTTACTTAAGGCTCAACTTTCAATGGTCATGGGGGTTGGTCACTGAGATCGAAGAGGCGACCCCTTCGTGAGAGAACCAACAGGGGAAGTAAACGAAGGGACGAAAGGGGAGAGCTTTGAAGGGGGTCTCTTGTTCCGTTCCGAGTCAGTGGCCAGCGAATGCTGCGCTTTAATCTACATACCGCGGAAGGATTTAGCAGTGAGAAAGAGCACCGCACCAAAGTCCAATCTGCCAGCATCGTTTCAACCGGGAGATCCAATGACAGGTACCTTATCGAGCAGTGGTGCTACTAGTAGTCGAAATCCTTTTCCTCATAGCAGTAGCCGACGTGTTGTGGATGAGAATGTTGACCGCACCATGAGCAATATAATATCGGGAAGCTTTACTAGCAGCGGTTACCAACTGCCGGATCATCTGGGGACGCCGTCGTGGGCGCAGGGAACGCCTCGGATTACGAATAGTGTCGCGTCTCCGGCTCTGGGTCAACAACAGCTCCCAATGATGATTGCTGCGCAGCAGCAACTGCAACAACAGGCCTTTTATCTAAGGAATTATCCCAATCTTCATCTTACATCATCAACATCACAGTTCTCTTCGTTAAACAACGTCGACAGTTATCATCAACATCAACAGCATTATCTTACAACGAGGGTCAGCAGTGTTGGTCCTCACACTGTTCATCTGCAGCAGGAACACGCTATGATCCCTCCAGTCGTGCAACAACAAGAAAGAGGCGGAACTACAGTTACCAGTAGTCGTCGTCCTCTTCAACTCTCGAAGACTCCAGCAGGCTCACACGATGTTGCTCCTCAAGCGCAACAACAAAGAGCTTATTTGACTAAGCGTCAGCGCGATATGCAGAAGTCTCTGGCCGCGCAAGGTGCGGGAGGGATAAGTTGAGTCCTTCTGACGAACAATCCGAAAGTGAGGATGTTGTAGGTGCTGGTGAAGTTGTAGGTGCTGAGGCAAGAAGACCTACTGTCTAGTTAATATACTTAAGTAGTTCTAGTTGTGCAACTAGTACGGTTCTAAGATCGACAAGCGTGGTTATAAAGCAACTAGTACTAGTAGTAAGCATGATGATGTGAAAGTAGTGAATGGCGCGCCGTGGAGGTCATCAGCAACCTCTTCCAGTACTACAAAGCTTAATATGGCGGCTCCGCTCCTTGTTGAACATCAAACGCCTCTGACACCGCCTGCCATCAATCTACTTAAGTCGAAGTACAACCGCAAGTTGTGTTGCAGAGGGAGGCGCTAACGGCGCAGGAGAAGCGAAACGACCCCAACGTTCAGCGTTCGATAGAACATCAGTCATTTTGGGGATGCAAAAAATGTTGCTCAGAAAAATTTGCAAAAATGGCAAAGACGCACGTAGTAGCAACGCTCTAACGCTACAATCGCTGGATAAGTGAGTCTTTCTCTCTTGAGTCACGGATGATCATAAGGGAAAACAAGACGAGAACCCTCTTTTGCAATTAGCCGTTGCCCGTTGCTTGAGTGTGCAGACTGTTGCGCATTAAGAAGTAGTTCATTTATAGGTTTTCCTTTTTTTCACGCTTGGTTTCTGTTCCTCAACGTAAATGTACGATCATGTTGATTCAAATTCTGTCGTCATGAGCTCGATCGACTACTCTACACTGTGATCTTCAGTGACAGTGTATGTTGCAAACCAATTTCTACAAGTGTGTATTGACGAAATGACATCAGACCCTCAACACTCCTGGTGGACATGAGATTTTTACAACTTGAGGACGAGTGCTGGTAGTGGCTTATGTATGGAGTGAATGACTGAGGTGTTCCATTTATTAGAAACACTGAGTGCCATGGAGGTACAACCTCTATTATACTGAATGGCCTCATATATGGATGCAAAATGCTATGAAAGAGGCGCCACGTCGACATCCCATCTCTGACCATTGATATTGACTCTGACCACTGAAGAGAGATCATGATGAAGAAGAAAGCGAACCTTTTGCGGTTCTAAAGAATGAAAGGATCAATCCTGCTGGTTCAGACTGTTGATCCTGAAAACGAAAATTTAATTCTCGACTGTTCATCATGTCCACGATCCTGATCTTCCGATTCAATTGGCCAAATGCGAGAAAGATCCTCAAAAAAATTTCGATTTTCAATTTTCAATTTTTGATCCCCTTCTCAAAAAAACAGAATTCGTGCAAACAGAATTCGTGCAAGCGTTCAAAGCGATTCCACAACGATCCCAAAACGACCACATTTTCTGAGTTTAAAAAGCAACTATTACTAGAATTCGTAAATAACTAGACTTACAACTACGAGCTTCCGCATGCATTAGCATCATATTAGCCTTAGCGACAACAACTCAACCCGATTCATTTCTTTTACGTAAGATCTGAACAAAGCGATTTTTCTGTCTAAACTACACTAACAACAAGATCATAATATCCAACTGCAGAATTATCAGATACGATTGAGTCGTTTGCTAAGAATTTTTTCTGCATTTTCGTCTCTTTCTGCAAAACAAGGAAGCTTAGAACTTTTTGGTCTGAATCAATCAAAGAATATCTACATTGCTCGAGAATTTAACTGATTATCACAAATAAACAAGACCTCCTATCTTAATCGAAATCCCACTAACGCTAACTCAGTATCATCTTCAACTATCTATCTCTCGAACACATCTTCCATCAAAATGTACGGAGGAGGAAACAACAACTATGGCGGCATGGACGCGGGCAACTGGCGCAACACCGGTACCACTGCCTCTCCTGCCGAAAGTTCCTTTGATTCTTCCGCTGAACCCACTCCGGCTCGTCGCTTCGGAGGAAGTAATATTAGATCTCGTTCTCCTCGCGGCTTTTCCGCTGGAGGCTTCGCCGTTGGATCCGGTGGGGGATTCTCCAACGGTGGATTTGCAGCTTCCGGAGGTCTCGCTGCCTTCCACAAGAAGGACCACAATGCTGGCGCCGACAATGTGCAGCAAGGACCGATTGCTCGCTCCGCTATTCACGGCAAGCAAACTGATGACGACACTCCTCTGCCGGTCGGCGAGTGGTTGCGTCAGAACGAGGTTGAGCTGCGTGGCGGAGATGGGAACGTCGCTATCTGCCAGAGCTGGGATGAAACACCCTTTCCTCCTCAGATGATCGACAAGTTGCGTAACTTCCCGAAGCCAAGTGTGATTCAGTCCTGTGCTTGGCCGATCGCCACTTCTGGGAAAAATCTCATCGGTATCGCAGAGACCGGTTCCGGTAAGACACTCGCTTTCCTATTGCCAGCTGCCTTGCACTGCAAGGAACATTAAGACTTCCGGAAATCTCCCATAATTTTGGAAAGCATCTTGGACCTCGCGTGTACTAAAAAGGGCGAAACGAGTCCGAGATGAAATTTTTAAAATGGGAGATTCCCGGAAGGTCTAAGAACAGCAGAAGAATGGCGGAAACCAGGGTGGCTATGGAGGTTATGGTGGCTACAACAGCGGATATGGCGGATATGGGCGTTACGGAGGAGGAAGTGGTCAGCCAACCGCGTTGGTTTTGGCTCCGACAAGAGAACTGGTAACAGATTTAATTTTAAGTAGAGAAGATTTTTTCCGAAACATTGATTTTGTAGATAGTACAGAAAACTGTAGTCCATGGAAATCAAAATACATCTTCGTCACAACAAATTATATCAAAGAAAATAAGTACAAGTAGACTCTACTATGATCTTTACACACGACTTGCACTTGCTAGTACCTAAGTAGACTCTACTACTATCTTTAGACACATCACTCGCTACAACTTCTACAACATTTAGGTCCAGCAAATCGAGCTCGAGTGCCAAAAATTCACTGATCTGCGTTCCTGCTCTCTCGTCGGAGGCCTCCCCAAGGGACCTCAGATCGGCGCTCTCCGTCGTGGCGTCGATCTCGTCGTCGCTACGCCGGGACGTCTCTGCGATTTGATCGATATGCGGGTCTTGTCTTTGGACAACATCAGCTACTTCATCCTTGATGAAGCCGATCGTATGTTGGACATGGGCTTCGAACAGGATCTGCGCAAAATCGATTCCTACATCAACCCGCAAACGAAACAGACTCTGCTATTCTCTGCCACTTGGCCGCGGGAAGTCCAGCGTCTGGCGGGGGACGTCATTGGCCGCAACGGCGCGACTGAGATCCGTATTGGCGGAGCCGGAGACAACAACTTGCGCGCCAACCCGAACATCAAGCAGCATGTCAGAATCGTCAACAACTTCTCCGACAAGTCCCGTGCTCTAGGTGAGATCCTCAACGACTTGCATGAGAAGCATTCCCATGAGAACCACGGCAACTTGCCCTTGACTTTGATCTTCTCCAAAACGAAAAAAGGCTGTGATCAGTTGGCCCATGAGATCCACCAGAACTGGCGCGTCCATGCGCAGGCATTGCACGGTGACAAAAGCCAGCCAGAGCGTGACTGGGCTCTGGAGCAGTTCCGCAATGGACGGCAGCCAGTTCTGGTTGCCACGGACGTCGCGGCAAGAGGACTGGACGTGAAGAATGTCAAGTGCGTCATCAACTACGACCTCCCGATGAACATTGAAGATTACGTACATCGTATCGGACGTACCGGACGTGGTGGTGCTATGGACGGTCAGGCGCACACCTTCTTCTGCGAAAAGGACATTCAGTAACTTTCATCTTACATTTTTTATTTGTGTTGACTTATAATTTAAAATTTGGATCATTTTTATTCGTGATTTGTTGCATCAGATGGAGAACTTACAGATTTAATTAAAGATTTTTTCTTCTAAGTAACACTAACTATCGTTCGAAGAGTGATGTTAACTGTATCCACTTTCTGCACATCGATTTAATATTGTTTCGCGTTCCACTTTCTGCACATGCGAAGTGCTGAATAAATCTTGTTGTGATGATGACTAATTCTTCCTTCACTCGACTTCGTTCACTCCCAAACAAATCCAGGGCCAACGTCGGGAAGTATGCCAAGGAATTGTGCCAAATCTTGACTGAGGCAAAGCAAGAAATTCCGGAAGAATTGTCCCGTTTGAGCTACAGCGGTGGATCCTCCCGTGGCTTTGGAGGGAAGGGCTATGGCGGAAAGGGGGGTAAGGGCTTCGGAAAAGGAGGCTTCGGAGGAGGTAAAGGAGGTGGCCGTGGATTCGGCGACCGCGGAAACAGCTTTGGGGGTGGCCGATGGTAAGAAGCCACGATGGGCTGGAAAAGATTTAGTTTTTAGAACTAAGTTGTAGTTTTTAGGCTATGCCAATAGACGAGATGACTACTTGGCATAGTATTTGTTAGTAACCGTCTGCAATAACTGAGCAGTGGTTCTTCTGGGCTTTTTAGGACCTTTTCAAAACGTTCTTAGTGATAGTTAAAAGGGTGGACACACAACTTGCAAGAATTGTTCTTTTAGATTTCTCGGCGATGCGAATGACTTCTCATTAAGTACTTTTTATTGATGATTCATTGATTCTTACTGTAAGGAACAGCCAAAATGTTCTTTTTTCTTTTAACGTTCTGTGAGTGCAGCAATGAATCTTCGCGATTGATTTTAGGTGGAATGTGCATCATGAGCTGAATGTTTTTCCTATCACGATTTTATACATGTTGAGGACCTAGACCTACGTTTCATCTCGACGACCCTCGTAACGCCACCATCCCAAAAGAGTTCTGGTCTATACTAAATTGGTTTAGAGAGAAAGAGTGTATGATCATGCAAGAAGCCACCTTCGTTACTATGACACGAAAAAGTGTACTCATACTCAAGAAAAGAGGCTTCTTCCTACTTAGAAAGTGCCTACTTTCTTGAGGAGTTAGTTTTAGTGCTGAGCAACATATGATTGAAGTTTCGGAATTTTTGGTGCTCCTGTTGCTTCTACTTAGGCTTAAAGAGCAAAGGCTAGTCTAAACTGGAGTTGTCTAGCAAGAACTCTTCGTCGACCTGCGGCAGAAACAACAAGGTGGTATTTCTTTAGAGGCATACATTTGACAAAACCGGTTAACGCAGAAGCATCATTTACAACATGATCATTTACACTAGAAGCTATAGTATGGAAATGGTAGCCAAGGTTGAGACGGCATTTCCCGTTCTTCTATAGGCGGGCAGTACAGAATTGGTACAGATGAAATAGAAAACTTGCTACACGACCACATGAGAATAGAAGTTCTTAGAAAAGCAAAAGTGGAGGAGAAGATTTTGTCCTTTGTCGTCTACTTGGCCATACTTACACATATTCATTGATTTAGTTTTAGTAGAAAATGTTTGTCGTTTGGATTTCCTAGTGCGGGGGACGAACAACAGCGAAAAGGTTGCGGGCGTTGGCTCATTCGAGATCGAATCATGACCACCGAGAGCGCCTAGATGTTTTTGCAAAACGAAGGAGCCTAGACGTGACTGATTACTACGAGTAGTTGCTCTTGCTTCGTTTGATGAAATAAATATTTGAAAGGAGCTTCGTTTGATGAAATAAATATTTGAATATTTTTCCTTTCTTCGTCCCAGCACCCCATGTTCTCCTTCCAAAACGACCATAATATCCCTGCGACAACCGGTATACTCAACGTAAGAGTAGAAAAAGCCTCATCCTCAATCATCCTCAATAGTTCTTTCTCCTTCATCAATTAAAGCGACGACGAGAAGATGTGATATCAATCCGTATCTAAAATATCACTATGGTGACTAGTAGCTCTTATAACTTGACACTAAACAGCACCTCTTAAAAATATGACTGACACTAAACAGCACGTTTTGTGTCTAAGTGTGCTGCCTCTCTGTCGGTTGTGTCCTCTTGTGGCTTTCTCCCATAGAAATACGAAAGCTATGTAGCTAGACACAGTGGCAGAGGCACATGTTGAGCCAATGAGGATTTAATATCTAAATCAACATTGAAAAAAACCCATGGTGATGGTTCGAGGTGAGATGAATTGCAAAAATTTGACAAAAAAAAATTATTCCACATGTTGGAGTGCACCGCTTGCGAGTACGGCTGCTGTTAGTTTCGAAGAAAAGCATACACTGGAGAGAGTGAGAAGGAGAACAAAACAATGGAAGAGTCGAAATTCTTTCTGTGTGTGGCACGACTGCTGTGACACGGCCATGAAAGCTCTTGTTGAGAGCCGCCGAAGTGGAACCTTGAATGAGTGAGTGGTTCTTGATTCTGTAGTAAGCCGATCTGATGTATTTTTCAGTGGCACTCTGTAATTAGTTTAGTTGGAAGAAAGGTTAGGGTTGTAACACGTTTTTAGAACTTCATAGGAGAGAGCTGTGACTGAGCGACCCCTAGGAAGAGAACACTCTTCCTCTCCCCCTTCCTCTTGCTGAACCTACCTCCCGAAAGGGTAAACTACTACAACTACATTACCTGGAGACGATGTATTTTTCAGTGGCACTTTATGCCAGTCTGCACTGAACTTTGTGCGAGATTAATTGTATATTGTATATTGTATTGGATTGTAACTAGTTTAGTTGAAAGAAAGGTTAGGGTTATAACACGTTTTTAGAACTAGACTACTGCTGTTAGAGTGAATGTGAAAATGCCTTAAAAAGTGCGAAGATATTTTTTTTGAATTTTGAATCCTCCAATTGATGTACGCTGGGTGTAATCCCACCTGCGTTCTCACCTGACATGATGTTGATAGATAACATTTTTACATAACTTGCTTCAAGTCAATGCTCAAAAAAAAGGACTGCTCAGTCTCAAAAGTTTTTTTGAAAATTTCACATTGTTGAGAAGGAGTCAACTACGTCTTCTCAACATTTGTTTTTCTGACTCTTACCCTTTTCATCACAAATGGATACCACCTCGTCCTCCCTGCACAATCGTTGTTAAAACAGAGATCATGAGAAGACAAAAGAGAGCACGAGGCAACCGATGCAGATGGATACTTTTTCTGGTCTTCGGTTGAACAGTAATAGCGGAAATCGCAGCGGTATTGATTGTATTATTGGGGTGATTCAAGACACGAAACAAGATGCATGCATATGACTCAAGGCCTAAGTTGTTCAATCAATATTTTGGCACTCATGTGCAAGGTGGTAAATTGCATGGCATTAGTTTGATGCTCATGCTCTTATTCTTCGGGTGTTAACTTTCTCGCTCGCTGTTGTGCTTGATCATGTTCATATTCAGAAACTTGCAGAGTATTGCAATCACGTGCTTCGAACATCTTGCGACTTCAATGCCTTGGCTGTCTTGTTTGATCTTCTTGTTCTTTCATCTTCATGGTGCAACAATTGGATTCGTCTTATTCGCAACAGCCTCCCCATACTCCAAAGTTTCTGAGTCCGTCGTTAAGCTCGTCTCTTCGGATTCGTCTTACTTTCCTAACGGCTTCTTCTGCTTTCGTCACGTACTGAGGGATACTCTGTAGTTGTAGGGTTGGGGTGTTTTTGGTCGGAAAGGTTGTTATACTTTTCTCAACTAGAATCTTCAACTTTCTTAAATAAAAACTGTAGTTTCTTCTTAAATAAGAACTGTAGCTTCGTCCTAAATGGAAGGGAACACTAGGAGACCTTAAATCTCAATCACTTGGTTGAGTCTCAAGAAATCAAAGAAATCTGCACCAGTAGTTACTTTAGTGAGTCCGTTTGACTTGTTCAATTTGGTACTGTGCCAAATTGGTTTTATGAGTCGTCTAGTACAGAAGTCCTTAATCATAGCATCCCTGATGTCGATATGTTTCAATCGACTAGCAACTCCGGTTTTGTTCTCTGAATATTTGATCGATCCAGAGTTGTCACATCCTAACTCAACAGGTAGCACTATAGATGATTCATCAAAGAATTGAATCCAGAATGATCTCAAACTTGTCAAGACGTAGCGAAACCTCATAGCCATCTTCGCGGCTTCTGACATCCCATACAGCTCAGCTTCGCTGACACTACTAGCAGCACTATGCTGACTAGCGCTATTCCAGGCAATAGGGTTCCCGTTGAGATTGATCACTATGCCTGAAATTGAGCGTCTATCACCAAAGGATGCCCAGTCGCTGTCTGACCAAGCTGTAAGGATGAGCTTTCCTTTGAACTCATGTGAACGGTTTTTATACATCAAAGCTCTTCGGGTTCGCAAGTATCTGATAATCCTTTTCAAGCTTGCTACGCTTTCTTCAGTTGCTTTCACTTTCGCGCACATCTTCAATGGCACTACGATGTCTAATCTTGTTAGACACAAGTATTGTAAACTTCCCGTAGGTTCCTGCTTAGCCTTCAACAGGCTAGGCACTTCAGGTAAGCCAATACTTGGAGCGCTTTCCATTGGTGTGCTCACCTTCTTTCCACTATCCCCGCCAAAGCGCTCAAGTAGTTTGCTTACGTAGGCGTCTTGGGATAGTGTTACGTTACCACTTCGTTTGCACTCATGCAACTCTATTCCGAGAATGTCAAAGATCCTACGAGTAGCAGTCTCCCGCACTGGCTCTGGTTGAAGCTTAAGTGCGGACTGCGTCTCATTATGTACGACCATGACTTCTTCCTTCTTTCCAAAGAAATAGAAGTTATCCACAAAGACACACAGTAAAACTCCTCGCTTAGTCCAAAGTGTGCTCTCTAGTGGGTTTTGTTTCCAGCCAAACTGCGTGAGAGTTTTATCTCGATGCGTTTCCCAGGCTTTAGAAGACAATCTCAACCCGTTCATAGCATACTTGACTTTTCCTAACTTGTATCCAAGGAGTTCTTCTAACCTGTGGTCTAGTTCGATGACAACTGGCACGGGATACGGAGCTTGGAGAAGTGCACTTGTGGCATCGGAAGGAAAGACGAAAATCGATGGACTTTGGCACTTCATAGCAACGAGCATGCGCAAGATCGCTAGATCAGGCACAGAGGCATACTTATCTGCGTTGCCGGACATTTTGTCCAAGAAACCAAGACACACGATCCGTGCTTTTTTCCTGCCACATCTCTTCACACTTAGTAGCATCTTACAAGGGACGTTTCTGCTTCCTGTTTTCTTCCAGTTTCTCAGATCTTCGTCTGTTGCTCTTCCAAACACATGGGAGCGTGCTTTCAACTCTTTCATAATAGCCTCTTGCCATTCTGGTGTAGAAGTGTCAAAGCCGGACTCATGGTCTGGGATAGCCACAGCTTTGAATACTTTCTCACCTGGCTCCCAATCATCACAAACGAGCGGGGCAACGACTGCAAGCAGTCCAAGCTCGTTGTGGATTGTCTTCTTCAAGTCGTCACTGTTCTTCACTTTTTCATACACACTCGACGCTACTTTTTCGAGTTGTTGCTTCTTGAGATCCGAATACTCTGGCTGCGCCATGATGATATTCCGGATTTGCTCAAGAGCACTCTCTCGCGCTTCTTTCTTCTTCTTCCAAGCGCCTCTTACTCCTGATGGCACTTCCTCCTTCTCCCGCACTTCTCTTAGCTTTTTAGCTTCTTTCACTTTCAAGTCCTCAAAGACTTTGTCTGTGTAGCTTTTCGTCAGCCTGAACCTTTTTGATGGCAAGACTTCATCTTGCTCGCGTTGCGAAGGAATAGTGCCCTTATCCCCGCCAGAATCGACATCCTCAGCCGACCCATCATGTGGAGTAGGATTCGGGTTCTCACCCGGCACCCGTTCGACATGATCTGCTTCTTCAAAAAACTCTAAACCTTTTTCTTCATCGGGGCACACAGGTGAAAGTGGCCCGTCTTTTCCAATCTTCATATGGATGGCTTGTTCAACAAACTCGCCATTTCTGGTTTCCTTCTGCTCACTTGGTGGAACATTGTGAGTCTTGTACAGTACGCGGAGAAGTTGCGGAGGAAAGCTCATCTCATCAAGCGTTAGGTGCTGTCTCACATGAGATTCATGCACTCGCTTGAAGCATCCATCGTAGTCGACTATAAATGTCAGACTATCCTTGTTCACTTGTCTGAAGATCAACTTTGCAGGTCCCATCCATGCTTGCTTGTCCTTGTCGTAAATGTCTACCAGATGTCCAACTTCCAGACAAGCCGACTCTGGATAGGCATTACGCTGTCTCTCAGCCAACTTCTTCATCTCTTCGATGGTCTTCTTGTCGTATTTCCAGGCTTCAACTTCTTGCCTTGCCTTCATCCTTATAATCTGATCTGCTTCGGGGTCTAGTTTATCTAACAAGACCAGTTGCTGGGTCGTCATATCTTCAGGACAGTCTAACTCCATCTTCCAAGGGTTTGTAGCCCACTGAACCATATAAGGACATAACCCTTGAAGTGACTTAGTAGGAGTAGCGTTAATCGCGTTTGCCGTTTGTTCAACTAGCCTCGGGATTATGCTGGCTCTCTGTCCATATATGTAGTAGAGCTTGTGCAAAACTCCGCGGAAATATCTGTGTCGACGTTCACAGATACCGTTAACCCAACTAGATTTAGGGATTAGGAATAGGCCAATACTATTCAGTTGACAATACTCCCTTACCTCATGATTGTCAAACTCCTTACCCTGGTCGCACAGAATGTTACGTCCTAAGAATCCTCGAGTTTTGCACGTCTCTAGGAACTCTACTGCGTCCTTTCCCTTGACACCACTTCTAGACAAGGTTTTAGTTACACTAGCCCGACTGAGCAAGTTAATACCGTGCAAGACAGCATAATCCTTACCGAGGGGAAAGAACGTGTCAAAAGAGGTCCAATCGTGCAGACTTGCTGCGTCGATTCCTCCTGACCTGTGGTGCGGAAACGCGTGTGTTTTTAGCCTGTTAAGGTTATGTCTACAGAAGTGAACAACCCAAGCTTTAGCTTGTGGAGAGTTATCGATTGTCCTGACGACTTCCCACAGTTTCTGAAATGTCGGAAAGACTAAACTAGCCCCTATGTTGCAGATATACTCGTAGCTGATCTTCGGCTTAGGATAGACCGCAGGTGGGTCCAACTTTCGACGCTTCACCGCTGGTCGTATCCTTTTAGTGCCCGAGTCACTACTCACGTTGGCTCTTCTCTTTTTCTTTGGCTTCTTCTTCTTCTTCTTGTTACTTTTTCCTTCTTCATTTGAGCCTTCTTGCTCATTAGTGCTCTCCAGCTCTATCCCTTCATAACCAGTGTCATCTACCACTTCGTCTTCTTCTTCTTCTTCTACTTCATTTTCAACTTCATCATCAAGATCGTAGTCTTCTTCTTCACCTTCTTCTTTTTGAGCTACGCCGACACTACTGCAGTCATTATCGTTTCCGAAGTTGACTGTATCCAGTAGGCCCGTGCTCTTCACTTCATCCATCAGTAGAGTTTTCTCTTTCGCTTCTTTTATCTCTTCACCAGTTATCTCAAACGTCCTCCACAGAGGGTTCTCATCAGGTCCGTCTTGAACTGAGACTCCTTCATCGAGATAAGTGGAGAGGATTCTGACTTTCCTTTCCACCTCATCTGAGAAGTTCGAGAACAGCAAGACGACCTTCTTCTTCCTATTATGGACTACTTCGTTTATAATCTCTTGCTCTGTGAGATTATCCAAGTCTACTTCATAGTAAGATAATCTCTCTTCCAAGTTTAGTCCAACTTTACAACCAAATCTATCATAGGATAAGCACCAGAGATTTTCCAGGAACTCGGCTGCGGTTGTGACCAAGACAGTATCCTGCATCTCACTTGTCGTGTAGAACGGCAGCTGTACTTGTAGCACGCCTTCCCTTATCTCCATCCGATAGTTATTCATGAACTTATTGTGCGTAAGATCAATCGGGATCCCATTCATGAGGCATAGCGACATGCTGATCAGGATCTTTGGTCCCAAGGATGGCACGTGACAAACGTTCGAAAACTTGAAACACGGTCCACGCATCAATCCCTTTTGGCGAGATTCGACCGGATCCACGCCAGCCGTTTGAAACTGTCGTAGCTCGAACGCTTTGTCAAACAACAAGCTAGAATCTCCACACATGTGCTTGCTTGCGCCTGAATCGATGATACACCATCGAAGTTGCGCACCGTTTTCGGTTGTAGTTGTGGGCGTTCTGTTGTCGTTCACGTTGAAAGCGCTACCAGCTAACGGCGTAGTAGTACTAGGTGTTGCCAATGGGTTGTCTGTCGTAGACTCGAAGATGAGACCATTGAAGGATTGCTGTCCTGATCCCATATTGGCACTTACATGCTGACTCCAGTCGTATGCTTCACTCTGGTTCACATAGTTAGCATGCTGCTGCTGCTGGTGACCTTGTTGTTGCGCTACAGGTTGCTGTGCCTGTTGCTGTTGCTGAACACTTTGATGATGTTGCTGCTGCTGATTTGCATAGAACACTTGGGGCGGATTCGCATTCATCATAGCGGGACTTTGGTACGGCTGATTCCAGAACGCTGGTTGCTGGAAGTGGTTGTTAGGTGGGTGCTGATTGTGCTGATTTCCACCTTTGCCACCATTCCACTGAACACCGGCATAATTTTGAGAATTTGGATTCCACCTGCAGTTGATCGAAATATGGCCTGACTTTTGGCAAATGTGACATGTGCGAGTCTCCTTGCCTTTTCCACCCTTGTGGTTATGGTGGTTCTTGCTTTACTTGCCACCTTTCTGCTGATATGGCTGCTGATTTTTGCCACCACTAAAATACGCACTAGATGATGCGAAGTTCGAATACACATTGTGATCGTTGACATCTAATGCGGTATCAGATGCTGCCGGAGGCTCTCCAGTACACAACTTTTCTGCTTTACTAACCGCTTCAGCCAATTTCGACATTGAAGATGGATTATCTTGGATGATCATCGTTTTCGCTACACCACAAGTTTGGCGCTGAGCCATACGACAAAGTTCGGCGTCATTGATCACACCAGGCTGCATTACGCACTGTGCCCTTTGGAACCTCTTGAACCAAGCAGATGGTCGCTCGTTTCTGCCTTGTTTTGTCCCTTCGAGGTCCGTGCGCTGCATCTCCTCTGACTCGTTCTCACTACGGTAGAGATAGACGATCTTCGTCAGCTTGTCTTTGTGTGATCGTATACAAGTGACTTCTTCTCGCTCCTTGATCTCCGTATATTTTTGGAGAATATCCGCTACTTCGATTTTGCCTTCGATACAATCCAAGACTTTGGAAGCGTGATACTTCTTGGCTGCTAGAGCTAAATATCGCCCGAATGATAGTGCGGACGATTTGTACGGTGGGATCTTGCTCATGTTGTTGTCCTTGTTGCTAGCAGATGAACTTTTGCCCTTCTTCTTCTTGTGGCTTTTCTTCTTGGCCGTTCTCTTCATGAGTTGCTTCAAGATCTTGGCGGATATGAGCACCTTCTTGTGAGATGAAGATGACTTTTTACCCTTCTTTTTCTTGGAAGAAGTTTTACTCTTCTTCTTGTTCTTCTTGCCTTTTAGGCTCTTCTTCGGATCCTCATCGCCTTCTTCTGATTCGGAGGCAGATGATGAATCTTCTTCAGATGATGAACTAGAACTTTCACTATCAGAGTCCGAGTCGGATGATGAACTTTCGACGACGGACATGTCTTCAGATGTTGAAAGTAGGTCTGGAAGGTCTACTTCAGCATCTTTCTTCTTCTTGTTTTTCTTGGTGCTAGCAGGCTTTGACGCGCCTGCTTCGCTAGCGAACACTTGGCCATTCTGATTAAAATCGTCACTGGCCTCCTTTTCTTCGAACACTGGGGCGCCTTCTGCTGACCCCTTCTTAACGTCCGTCATATCGGATGCGGCTCCTACAGTAACTGAATCGGTATCAGGTGCAGCATCTGCAGGCCCATCGGCTTTCGCGGTTGAAGATGTTGTAACACCACTAGGGGTAGAATTCTTTTGCTTCTCCTTCTCCAATTTCTTTCGTTGCTTTTTCGTTGGGCCGGTGGTAGCTGTGAAACTGGGCGGAGTGCCACCACTAGCTGCTTGCTCCCCTTTTGCTTTTCCCATGGCTCTTTGCTGCTGTAGAAACGTAACCAGGCTGCGTTTTGGGCTCATAACGCTCGCTGTTGTGCTTGATCATGTTCATATTCAGAAACTTGCAGAGTATTGCATTCACGTGCTTCGAACATCTTGCGACTTCAATGCCTTGGCTGTCTTGTTTGATCTTCTTGTTCTTTCATCTTCATGGTGCAACAATTGGATTCGTCTTATTCGCAACAATCGTCGTAATTGAAGTCATTGATATTTCTAAGTATTACTTTTATAAAATGATAATGATCGTGTGCTTAAGTAAAAACAACCGATCAAAGACAGAGGTCAGCCCTCGTAGTAAAGAACCTGCAAGTAGTTTCCTTGAGGATATGTTACCTTTGATGCGCACCTCCATCATCAGGTCCACAAGAAGAAATCACTGCATCCAACAGAAGACCTTTGACAAAGCAAGGCATCGCGGCATCGTCCTCGCCGTTTTCATCGCTGAATAGTACGTAGTAGGCCGAACGAAAAAGTCCTCCCTCTGGTGCGAAATAAATCGGACCCGTGTGAGCAAGGACTCTGCGACAAGCATTTTTACGACTTCAAGAGCCGATAGAAGACCAGAAGAGGATGACGAAGGCACTCGTATGTCATAGTCATGATCCCGACCGTGACTCTTTTCCGGGAATTATATGCCGAAGAGTGTAACAATTCCGTAACCTCTAACCATTTTTACACTGGTCATGGGAATTATGATGCCATTATAGTTACAGCATGATGTTGATGGGCCTGTGTGGTATTATAGACCACAGGCACAGGTAAGGGATAGTATTAACCGTGATTTAAGCTGGTGGTCACGAGGGGGAACACGAATACAAAAAGTCACGAGGAAAGTTCTGCAGCTGGAGGAAGCCGTAAAGGTAGAGACGATTTTCGGAAAATATTCGAAGATCTTTGGAGTTACATAAGGTCTGAAAGTCGTGGCTAGTGCGAACAACGTATGGGACCAGCAGGAAATGCTCTTGGTGGAGGTCCTTTGGCGCGTCCGGGAAGTGCTGTGCTGAAAGAGGAAAAGAGAAACCCATTGGTTCAACAGCGTGCTGACGAATTCATGGTAGATGATGCATCTGAAAGACTGAAAGCGTTCTTGTAGAAGATCGCTCAACGGCACAGGGGAAGGAAGATATCCTCATGGAAAGTCCAGCTTTTTGGGTTAGTGAATTTGAGAAATACCCTGATGTCCTCTAAGAATTATCGAAAGAATTTTATCATAGAAGAAAGGCACGTGGTAAACAACGCCCTTTGACAAGAATCCGACTTGCCACCTTTGGTTCCTGGTGGAGGAGTACTAAGCCAGAACTCCTCCTGGTGGAGGAAGGAGTGGAGTGCTACCTTACCTCGGTAGGAAGGAGTCAATCCTTACCTTCGTGGAGTGGTAGGAGGGAGTGGAGTCCTTCCGGGGTAGGAAGGAGTGGATTGCCACCGACGGTTCCTAGGTGGGTAAGGTGCCACCGACGGGTCCAGGGTAGGAAGGAGTGCTAAGCAGAGGAGGAAGCAATAGAGGTAGTCCTCTTCCTCAAATTTTGAGAGGTCATCTCAGGAAAGATACTATGCTTCATTTTTGAATCAAGGCTTATACAGTAAAGATACTTCTATTTCTATTATACTTTGAAGTAGCTTCAAATTGGAAGATGTCCTACAGGAGCAGGTGACGCCGAGGTTGGTCTCGAGTTATTCTCAGAGCATTTCTACAATGAGCATTTCATTCTCAGAGCATTTCGATGAAAACGAACAACTAGCACTTCTTCTAGAAGACACAGTTCTAGAAATGTTAGGACTTCTTCAAATCTCATGAAACAAGTCTGTAGGACCATCAAACAGAGTTGTCGACAACAATGTCTGCTGCTCCATCAAACACGTCATCTCTTGTACTTGTTACCAAAGGTACTAGAAATGTTATAGGACCATCAAACACGTTACAGGTTCATCATCGGCTACTGCAGGAGCAGGCGGAATCTTGGGTGACGAAGATCAAGACGAGGACGACGATGGTAAAAATAATGCTCGTCCGGCTTCTACTGGTAGTCGGCAAACGCAAAGTCGAAAGTTAGTTGAGCAGCAAGAGATGAGAGTTGAAACTGCAGCTTTACAGGACTTTGGGGGACACACGCACAACCACGACTACTACCAGTTCCACCGATTCTTGCAGCCAGAGGATACAGAATTGTGGCAGAAGTGGCTTCGAAGGTGTAGGCACAGTAGCTGGGACTTCTTCGATGGCATGTTGATGTTGCGACGTGGTCTGGACGGCGCCCTGCTAGAATCTTTCGCAGACGACGACGAGGAGAAAGGAGCCGCAACGATCATTCACAGGAGCGCAAGACGAAGATGACTGACTCTACTGGAAAAAATCGTTCAAGTTTCGTAGCATGCATGCAAAAATGATCTATTAGACTGCAAAGTCGCCGCACAAATCGAAATCGGTGAGAGCATCCTTGCTTGACCTACGAGCGAAACGAGAAGAGAAACATGTTGTTGTGAGTACGGAAGAACGTGATTTCAATGATAAAATACTCGTCGGTGTGGTCGGTTTTTGTTTCATTTGCATTTGTCGTCGGAATAGAAAATGAAAACTTTCGAAACTACTTCTAAAAAGTAGTCCAATTCTGTTTGTTTCATTTGCATTTGTCGTCGGAATAGAAAATGAAAACTTTCGAAACTACTTCTAAAAAGTAGTCCAATTGTTTTTGTTTCATTTGCATTTGTCGTCGGAATAGAAAATGAAAACTTTCGAAACTACTTCTAAAAAGTAGTCCAATTCTGTTTGTTTCATTTGCATTTGTCGTCGGAATAGAAAATGAAAACTTTCGAAACTACTTCTAAAAAGTAGTCCAATTGTTTTTGTTTCATTTGCATTTGTCGTCGGAATAGAAAATGAAAACTTTCGAAACTACTTCTAAAAAGTAGTCCAATTCTGTTTGTTTCATTTGCATTTGTCGTCGGAATAGAAAATGAAAACTTTCGAAACTACTTCTAAAAAGTAGTCCAATTCTGTTTGTTTCATTTGCATTTGTCGTCGGAATAGAAAATGAAAACTTTCGAAACTACTTCTAAAAAGTAGTCCAATTCTGTTTGTTTCATTTGCATTTGTCGTCGGAATAGAAAATGAAAACTTTCGAAACTACTTCTAAAAAGTAGTCCAATTCTGTTTGTTTCATTTGCATTTGTCGTCGGAATAGAAAATGAAAACTTTCGAAACTACTTCTAAAAAGTAGTCCAATTCGGTTTGTTTCATTTGCATTTGTCGTCGGAATAGAAAATGAAAACTTTCGAAACTACTTCTAAAAAGTAGTCCAATTCTGTTTGTTTCATTTGCATTTGTCGTCGGAATAGAAAATGAAAACTTTCGAAACTACTTCTAAAAAGTAGTCCAATTCGGTTTGTTTCATTTGCATTTGTCGTCGGAATAGAAAATGAAAACTTTCGAAACTACTTCTAAAAAGTAGTCCAATTCGGTTTTTCTTTCACTTGTTTACTATTTCACGGACATTCATGACGATCCAAATCTACGAGAGTTCTGATAACAAGCCATTCTATTCTTGACTCCAGCTTGAATCGGCTCACTGCCTGCCACCCCTCCCTCGCTCCATGTTGCTTCCGTCCCCCATTGCCCTCTACCATGCTTGTTGTTGATGATGCTCCTCGCCTTTTCTCCTTTGAGAGAATAACGGCAAGTATACTTTTTAACTTTAGAGTAATCTCGTCCAAAAAAAAAATCTTTTGCCATCCGTAGAGAAACATTCTTTTGTCATCCGTAGAGAAACATACCAGTAGAAATTCTTTTGTCGTCCGTAAAGAAACATACCAGTAGAAATTCTTTTGTCGTCCGTAAAGAAACATACCAGTAGAAATTCTTTTGTCGTCCGTAAAGAAGACATACTACTCTTACTTGTTCGTTACTTTATTGATGAGAATCGCGAGAGAGGACAGAAAGAATTTATAAATTTCATCACATCTTACGAGGACATAGAAGTTGTTACACGAGTGAGACCGTCCATTAACTGCGACGTGCGACTGCGACGCACGATCGATAGTGGTAGCCTATTTTTTCAACATGAGAAACCTATCATTCGCATTCCCTAAAAGAACCCCTTGAGCGTGAGAGATGTGCAGCCAAGGAAAAGTAAGACAGATGAAGCTCCAAAACGTCATCCCTCTGTACCGTAGCCATCTTGGCTCAAGGTGCCATATTGTAACCTGGCACTGGCGATCCGCGTGAGAGATATGACGATCTATTGTTTCTCTTGAGACTGAGAGTCGTAGCGATCTATGTATTGCTTGTTTTGAGAGACATAACGATCTAGTGCTTGTTCTGAGAGAAATAGCGATTTTCTGCTGAGCGAAATAACTGCTGAGAGAAATATCTGCTGAGCGAAATAACTGCTGAGAGAAATATCTGCTGAGCGAAATAACTGCTGAGAGAAATATCTGCTGAGCGAAATAACTGCTGAGCACTAAATATCTGCTGAGAGAAATATCTGGTGAGAGAAGTATCTAGTGAGAGAAATAACTGCTGAGAGAAATGTCTGCTGAGGAAAATATCTGTTGAGAGAAACAACTGCTGAGATAAATATCTGCTGAGAGAAACAACTGCTGAGATAAATATCTGCTGAGAGAAACAACTGCTGAGAGAAATATCTGCTGAGAGAAATATCTGCTGAGAGAAATAACTGCCGAGAGAAATATCTGCTGAGAGAAATATCTGCTGAGAGAAATATCTGCTGAGAGAAATAACTGCCGAGAGAAATATCTGCTGAGAGAAATATCTGCTGAGAGAACTAGCTGCTGAGAGAAATAACTGGTGAGAGAAATAGCTGCTGAGAGAAATATCTGCTGCGAGAAATAACTGCTGAGAGAAATAACTGCTGAAAGAAATAACTGCTGAGCGAAATAACTGCTGAGAGAAATATCTGCTGAGCGAAATAACTGCTGAGAAGATAAATATCTGCTGAGAGAAATATCTGGTGAGAGAAGTATCTGGTGAGAGAAATAACTGCTGAGAGAAATGTCTGCTGAGGGAAATATCTGCTGAGAGAAATAGCTGCTGAGAGAAATATCTGCTGAGAGAAATAACTGCTGAAAGAAGTAACTGCTGAAAGAAATAACTGCTGAGAGAAATAACTGCCGAGAGAAACAACTGCTGCGAGAAACAACTGCTGACAGAGATAACGATCTGCTGAGAGAAATAGCAGCTGAGAGAAATAGCAGCTGAGAGAAATAGTGGGTTGCCGCTAGTGCTGAGAGAAATCGCGGGTTACCGCTAGTGCTGAGGGCAATAACGGACTGCCGCTTGTGCTGAGGGCAATAGCTGCTTGTGCTGAGAGAATTACTGTTTGCTTTGAAGGACGATTATAACTTGAGGCTGCGACTCACAGAATTTGCCAAGAAGAGTCACTTCTTCAATTGCAGAGCAGAATGGTGGAGGCGTTGTTGCTTTTACTTTACTTACGAGGATAGGACTTGCGATGAGTAAGTACTCAAGAAATACACGAATTACTCACTTGGGGCTGGTTCTTCAAGGCGTGGGATTTGTCTAGAAGGGGGAGCTTCTGCTCCTAGAATCGAAGGCGTCCGCTCCTAGAATTGCGGAAGTCTGCTCCTAGAATCAGAAGCGCCTGCTCCTAGAATCGGAAGCGCTTGC
>CAJINU010000151.1:0-51616 GCA_905178165.1 Amoebophrya sp. A25
TAATCGCAGCTCTATGGGGGGCTGGGAAGAGTGAACCTGTAATTGAAAATCCGTGATTTTGGTGTTGCGTCGCAATTCGTTAGTGCACTAACACCCTCTCACGCACGAGCTATCGTGTGTACGAGAAACAAGCAGATAAAGCGGTCCAGAACCTTGGCTATTGTAGAGCGTGGATTAGCCTAAAACTTTGAACGCGGGAATGAGATCTTGATGCTACGAAGAGAGCCGACTCCTACGGTCTTGTACGATTCTTGGAGTATTAGTCAGATTCCGACTAGAGTCGGACTCTTCATTCAGATTGGGGTCATTTATGTTTACATAAAGCTAAAATACACGGCCGCATACCGCTATCAAGGGAACCGATAACGGCTAGCACCCAAATCGCACGCAGCACCAGATATTGTACGATACTGAGAAGGCGAGTCTGAACGATTTGAGGCGCCGCCAGCGTGCAAATATTATTGCAGAGCCTGTTCAGTTGTCTAGTCCGATGCAGAGTAACAATAGGCTCTCCCATATTGCTCCAGACGGACTTCGTGACAGCATCGCAATAGCTTAGCGCCGCACTTGCCACACGGGGGTATCTGTAAGTCGGGTCGCCCTGGGTCGACCTTGACACGACAACGGACGGCAAGCTCCCGCGCACGTATTTGCCTGTTCTCCTTTTCGCACGCCTCTTCGGTTTCGTAGCCAGGGACGTTCAGCCCAGGAGTAAGAAACATTCGCCGCGCGCATGACATGATAACCGGCGACGGTTCAGCGAAGACCGTTCGCTCGAACCGCTGGTTTTGCGGCAGACCCAGCGCAAATGACGGAGCTGTTGTAACATCTTTATATAATTCCCACGCGCTCGGTCCGAGCCAGGTCTTGAGTCGGTTATACGTCATCTCCTCTAGGATAAAGCACGACCGCTGAGGGATGTACGACGCCAGTGGAACCCACGGATAGTTGGTATGCGACGACGGAATCGTGTAGCACCGCTCCAAGATTAGCGATATATGTCATAAATACAATCGACGCAGACTATGGCTGAGTTTAACGGTGTGAATTAATATAAGAACCATCGGACAGGTATTCAATGGGTCTGGACCATAAGCCAACAATGCCTTTTATTATCGCCAACCACCACGACTTGCCACATCCGGGACCGCCGTGGAAAACGAGAACATTACCCCGCGTTCGCCCATCACGCGCCCAGTCCAAAACCATAGAGCAAAAAGCAAATAGCGGCTGCTTCGAATGTAATTTTTGGTAGCGGCAGGGTAATTCAAGGTTTTCGGCCCACTCAAACAAAGCACGAGTTTGGCGTTGGCCGCATGTGCACGGCAGGGCTTCTGCTGGATCCGTTAACAGGTCCACAAGGTGACGGCGACGGAAATTTTTCGCGTCTAGCTCCTCGATAGCACGAGCCAGAACGGCCTTCGCGTCCCTCCGCCCATCCATGAGATAATCGCGCATTTCCACGCTATGATCGACGTCGATATACAATTCATTTAGTGCGCGAACGTTGTGGAGTTCCAGCCAATCTTTAAACTGGTTCCAAGTAACATTACCCGACCCGGGAGCGTCTGGCGCATGGCTCGCAATTTCCTGTGCTGTCTGTGGTGTGACACCCTCAGCTGTCCATACGAAACACGTTCCCGGAAAGTCTAGTTTTTTTTTGCGGCGCGTTGGCGCGTACAAGTATAATACTCCTTGCTCGAATGCAATTGGCGTGAAGTTAACCGCCATACCATAGTCGTTGCGCAGTGTATTAGCGATTCTCTTCCATCGGAACGCCGTGGCTCCACCTTTAGTCGAACATCCGGTGGTAACCACCGCGTGCATATGAATCCGACAGTATTTCCAAAAGTCAAAAGAAGGGGGACCTTGATCACTTGGGCGAGGACATCTTTCTGTTCTTGCGACGATGCGTTTCGCGACTTTACCCGCGACATGCATAGAGTTGCGAATAGCTACGACAAACTCCTTGTTAGTACAATCGCGCGGTTGACGTAGGTGGGGATTACGCTGAATAGTGTCGTCGTTTAATTGCAGCCATGTGATCATATAACTCGTATACCCGTTTTTGTTACCTTGCGTGTCCGATGGGCCGCACCACTCTACTTTGGATGTGTTAACACTTCCCCACTCGTAATGCCTTGTTTCCGGATGAGTTGCGAAATTGTTATCGAAATATGTTTCGATAATAGCTTTCGGCAGCGGGGTATCACGAGGTTGTATCAGATGCAGGCGTTTTTCCGACGTAGCACCAGGCGTGGGGAGCGATCCGCGAATTTCGCAATTGTTGTCCCGACGGATCGTTCCACTCGCAGTCTCATTAGTGTAGGTAGGAGCTTCACTATCTACGCTGTTCATCGGCGATCTTGATACTGCGACTACCGGTCTACATGTTACCTCGCCTCTCCGTGCAAGGTCAGTCACTAGCGAGACAAAGGATGCGTCAACACATTCGCGCGCTTTATAATTGATCGCTGTTTCACTTTCTTTCAATGGCGCCTGTGTCTGCGATGATGAATGGGGAGCAGCTCTGGCTCCGGCACCATCTTCCATTGATGTCGAGCCTTTAAGGTGACGGCGGGGAGAGTTTTCCCGAGAGCCGCTCGCAGTATTGCTATGCGTTCTGGAAGCGGTGGAGAAGGCACTCTCTTCATCAACTGTATCTGAACTTGACCCAAAGCGTCGCCGCTTCGATTCTCGCAGAAAAGCGTGCTTCATTGTTAAACTGCGATGTTCAACGCTTACAGACTTGCGATAATACTAAACCACTAAGGTACACATGCCAACAAAGGACTACCACGAAGAAGAAAACAATCTACAAGTACCGGAAAAGGGCAACCCCCCGAGCTATTTCACTGGTTAAGGCATTGGAAAATACAGCGTATAACAGTTGAACGGGTCCGCTAGAACTAAGTTACGCCGCAATATTACGTGACGACCCAGTGAATAAGTGGTCTATAGTGTGTGTTGTTCATAGTACAGCGATTCCGATCCGCGGACGCGCCATGCGGTTAGCGCGCCGGGTTTGTTTTTGTTTTTTTTTCGTACAGGATATTCATCAAGTATGTTCACCATGCACGTCCTATGTTCCTTGCGCATTTCACCGCACGTCTTCGCAATATTATACTTCCAAGCAAGTTACCTATGACAAACGACACACGTTTTTGACGACTCCGCTTTGATCTTCGCGAGCCTAATTTTTCCGTGGCGCTAGATCATGTGCAAGGTGAGTTAATCCGTCGACGCTACATAATAGGTTTCGTAAAGAGTTTCCACTCAAGCTTTTCAATGCGGTTTCCAGGTCACGAATCGACCTCACAACCTGAAGAGAATGAGCGATAGAGGCTTGAGTACGGAGAGCCGTGTTGGTGTTCGTTAAAAAACCACAAAAAGGGTGGCGATCCTCATATTGTGAGACAACAAGAGTACTCCTACCAGTCGTAACTGTACCTCTTCGGCGTCACTCTTCGCGGACGATCGTTCGGCGTCCGACAACATATGCGACTTGGGTTGTTGATTGGGACGGTATGTATCAAACGCGGCGACTCGGGGGGGTGCACTTCCTCCGCTCGTCGGTTTTCCAAAGGCTGCCATGGTTGGAGCACCAATCTCGTTACCGAATGCGTAGACAACATGACAATCGGGCGCCTGCGCGTTCCATACATGCGCATTTTAGTGAAAAACAGATGCTGTCGCAAGAAAGAAGTCTGAGGGAAGAACGCTAGTATCTAGTGATTACAAAGAGGGAACTGCATCACAACAAGGTGGTACGCAAAACGACAATTATAGACGACAACTTGGCCAGCATGTGCTGTATATACCGCGTTGCACTTCATCCCCTTTGGAAGCAGTATAGCCGATCCTACGCGGAGCCTCTCGCCTTTTCTGTCCCGCTCCCCTGCTTCTGTGCCCAAACACCAAAAGAATGTCCGCGATAAGTGAGCGAGATAGAGCGCCAATGCGAGAGGCATGGCCTGATGTATATTTATTACGTAAAAATAATGCACAACCTACAGATATATTGGAGGTAAATTGAGCAAAGCAGGCGCCTATAGGATACCATGTACTCGTCGTCGTGCCAAACGATTTCGCCATCTCCTTCCTGGTCCCATCGCATCGGTTCAGGTGCGAGATTATGCACGACTAAAGCGCGATAATCAATTTCGAAACTGGGCATCGCGTGTGCATCGACTCCTAGTTCGGCTATCATGCCTGAAAATGTTGTTGGAAAATTGGCCAACAATGCACGAACGCTGGTTTTTTGACCACCCGCGTAAGAGTGGAGCATGTCAGCGGTAGTGGTGAAGTCCAAGACCTCGTGCGACCCTGCGGCGTCAACCATCTTGAAGAGCGTCACAAATACAGACTAAAACTTATGACGAAACGAGTCAAAAGGGTTCTAGTTGTCCTGTACGTTGTATTCAGATACTACCGTAAACCTGTTAAGAAGCAAGTACGTAGTTCAAGAACATCACTAAAGGGCTTGTCGAAGGTGGCCAGCGCGGAATGGTAGTGAGAAAGAACCAGCGAAAATTGTTGACTATGTTGGGATCATTATCGAGTCAGCTTATGAATTGAAGGGCTCACCGTCGGGGATCACATGCAGCGACTTTTTTGGGGATGCGCGAACTGCGACGGCGGCGAATGATCTCGGATCGGCGACTTTTTCGCAGCCTCAGTTAGAGGATGGGACATCGAATTGCTTTGTTGATTAGCAGATCCATTTCTAAATTTGTATTTCTTAGAATAATGGGCTGAGACATTCATTACGGGCGTAGAGTTTGTCTTATTTTAGAACGCGTGGCCGAAGAGTGACAACAGCCACCGAGTAAACGTGCAGTTTTTGACCAAGTACACGGTATTGCAAAGCACTATCTTGACTAATACACCTAAGCGCAAACATGCGCGCCATACCGAGTCTCGAGCGGATATAATCACATCTAAATAGAGACTAACGAAAAAAAAAAAAAAAAAAAAAAAAAAAAAAATAATTCAGCGACGGCGACTAAGTCCCAGCGGAGAGGCTGTACGCTATAACGACGCTAAAGTACGATGTAACCACATAGAGTGGGTATAGTTTCGTCTAAACCGAGAAAATATGAAACGAAGATACGGAACCAAAAAAGTAGAATCCCAGAGAACATTACCCGCTCCAATTTTTGCCCGACTAATATACTAGAGCGGGTATTGTCCCGATATAAGATTGGCCAACTGCGACTAAGCCTTGCCAAGGCGCTTGTACGCTAGAGCGGTTGTATAGTAGAATCGCTATTCCGGAAAGTAGGGATGATCCTATCTAAATTTAGGAATATCGCCAAAATGAATAGGAACCAGCGAGACAATACCCGCTCCAACGCTCGGGCATGAAGAAATATTGGTGCGGGTAATATCGCCGAAGGAGAATAATCGAAAATGACCTAGAGCGAGTATCATCACGGCCACGGCGAGGCAATATGGGATAAAAAATCCGAACTAAATGAATGGAAACCAGCGAAGCGAGACAATACCCGCTCCAATGTTCTTACATGACGAAATGTTGGTGCGGGTAATATCGCCGAGAGAAGAGAATCGCACATCACGTAGAGCGAGTATACTCACAGTCGTAGTGAAGCACTAAAGACTAAAAAACCGGAACCAAACCAATATGAATCGATGAGACAATATCCGCTCTAATGTTCACACAAAACGAAATATTGGTGCGGGCAATATCGTCGAGAGAGAATAATCGCAAAACATTCAGCCTTGGCAACGGGCCTGTACGCGATGAAGACTGTGTAGTTGGATCGTAGTTATAAAGAGCGAGAATAATCCAATCTAAATAAAGATTAACGAAAAATGAAAAAGGATGAGTCACCGGCAGCGACTAGGTGGTAGCAGGCGGGTTGTACGCGAGAGCGACGGTTTAGTACGAGGTAAACACATAGAGCGCGTACAACCATATCTAAAATGATAAAACACAAGTTAAGATAATCAAAGCCATAAACCTACAAAATAGCGGGATATTACCCGCTCTATTTTCCACTCGCGGTAAAATGACGGAATGGTATTATCGCGGGGTAATATTTATCACGAGCGGTTAAGTCTTGGCAATGGGCCGGTACGCTATGGGGATTGTGTACTAGAGTCGTGATTATAAAGAGCAGCTATAATTTCACATGAGCCGGAAAACTAGAGAATCGAGAAGTCAGACCCGAAAGAACGTGAACTCCTACAAACAACTATTCACTTACAGGAAAATATAAGAGCAGGTACTTTTCGAAATCACGTCCGGTGAAACAAATCTAAGTATTGGGGTGGGTATTCTTCCGAAACCGGAATACTAGCGGAAGCTGTGCAGGTACGGATGACGCCTAGTTTTTGTTTGTAATAATATGTAGCAATAGGCCAGACGATGGAGAAATACTAAAGAATGCGCAACATTCTATCGCGGAAGCGGCCTTGTGGGTCCTGCTTGGCAATTATGGCGCTGTTCTCACGAAAAATGTGCCTAACTCGTTTATCTCAATACGTTGCGGCTCAAGAACATCGCTCGCGTATTAACTGAAGGCGGTCTATAGCGTGACGAATAAGTAACATACTAAAACGCTCGAGCATAGTGATGTGAGATAGCGTCAGTATATCTCGAGCAAGATCTTTTGTTGCAAGTGTGAGGCTCGTCTCATGAGAGGTGTCGCTAGCTCGTCTATCGCAGAACGGTGTGGTTCGAGAAGATCACTCAGGCATGAGTTACAGGGCGTAGGTGAGTTTCACTCCGTATCCGGTATGTGCCAGACTATTGGACTCTATGTAACAGACGTTGACTCATCGCAGTAGAAGTTATATGCTCTGCAAATTCCGTCACCCGACGTCCGTATTCGTTCGAAGTTAATTCGCATAAGCTACAGGGTAGCTAACTATAAACATGTTAGATAAATGTGATGCGACATCTACATTTGCAACTTAGCAAAGTTCGTTTTTCTCCCGAAAAGTGAGTTCTTACGAGGCCTCAAATTCATGGAATTGATTTGTAACACATTTCCAGCTACGAAAATGCGTTCCGAAATTCTTACCTCCACTGAAAACTTACAAATTTCCAGATTTCTACCAAAAATAAAAAAGAAGAATAGGAGTCCTTTGCTTCTTTGTTATGTTTTAAAGAAATTCTGGAAATTTCCCCTACTTCCGTGGGGTTTCAAAATTCCAAAAAAATTTCCGACACGGAAATTAAAAAAAGGAACTGGAGTCTTTTTACTTCTTTGTTATGTTGTAAAGAAATTTTGGAAATTCATCCTACTTCAGTGTGGTTTCAAAATTCCAAATATATTTCCGACACGGAAAATGAGTCGAAAAAATTCGATTTCGGACAAACAACATGAGTCGAAAAACTGTGATTTCCAACAAGGAAAAGGTGTCGAAAACTTCTGAATGCAACGGACGAACACACGCTGAAAGAAGTTACGGAAATAATTTGCAAAATTAATCGGCGGCACCGCAATGCGTACGAGCATGAGCGACTCTCCGCGCGCGTGGAAGGCGCGGTATTGACACACGGTAAGCCCATCGGCGTCGGTTATATACAAACCCTGGAACTTAATAGAGAGGTCCTTAAATAGTCGATCACCGGAGCGGATTTCGATGGCGTGGACATTGTCGTACAGAAAAAAGAACAGCGCCCCTGTTGTGCGATACTTCCAGTATGCGTGATATTATTTGCGGCATTACCTGTTGATTTGTAACATTATGACCTTACGACATATGCTTTATTTAGGTAAACGTGACTACGTCAAATTTACACATTTACTTGAATTTTCGGAACATTATTCTTGCGATTTAGTGCCCCAGTTTCATACCGAATATTGTACAGTTTCCTGTGCGCCCGGTATCAGCATTTTAGAGCCATATTTGTTGCGTTCGTATTCCCCTTAAATGCCTCCATTATGCGCCTCAAGCGGTACAGCTTGAGGCATTTAAGCGAGGCAGATAAGGGGCTCTCGCTTTTGAAATTTTATAGTTCTTAATTACGCCATATCGGTGGTCTGATCCCCTTAACTGCCGCGCATTATTTAATGAGATCAACTAACACGCGTGTAACTTTACAGCGACGTTGCCGCTTCGTCTATTGCCTCCAAGCGCGCAAACCGTTGCTCAATCTCGTGCATCGCGGTTGGGTAAAGCTCTCGGAGTCGCTGTATGAACTTCCACAGAGGTGCGCGAACTTTTCCCGGTGGTCCATTTTCTAGATAAAAGCCACAACTTTTGAAGTGAGCTTCCTTATGCCAATGCACAGCTTCGCGCATCTTCAGCTCCTTCCAGTAATCTACATTTTCGAAGGTGCTGCGGTCTTTATCATCGTATGCATGATCTTCACCAACCTTCCGCACGTCAGCGGCCATACCGCACGTATCTATAACCTGAATTAATCCAGTAGCGCCTCCCCCGATTCGGACAAACCAGATATTATACTCTTGGACAAAGAAGTCCGACTCTACGTCCGTATAGGAGTGGCTATTACACTCATCGAAGAGTAAAATGCACGGCTTGTTCCAACCGACGATCGTCCTCTTATTCTTCCCAAACGAATTCAGAGCGTCCCAAAACATGTCCCGGGTTACGTAACCGTTTCGCGCGTTTGCCGGGTTAACTTCACACGTTCCAAAATGCCCGATAGCGTGGACACAGTCTTTATAGCGCGTCTCTAGTCGATGCGACTTTCCAATAACCCAGTCACGACTGAGCACGACAAGTGGGGGAATGCGAAGCGCGGGGTTACTGCAGGCCCACGCCATAACCGATCCGTGCGACGAGTTATTCTCGCGTTCTTGGCAGTATTCTCCCTTTTCGGTGACTGTTACGCAGGTGTCGAAGCCGCCAGTCGGCACATAGAACTTTAATACAGGCACTTCATCGACTGATACAAGGTCAACGCACCCAGCAAGGTCAGCGTTTTCGTTCCAGTTCATAAACTTGCGGATTTTCTTCTTAGTCAGGTGAAAACTGCACCACGTCCTTAGGATGCTTTCGAATCGTTTCAAGTTCCCCATTGTGTTGCCTGAAAAGTTCGGTTTTGATCGTGGAATTGCGTCGATATCCCGCACGTCCTGCGTCGCAGTATTTCGAACCTCCCATCCACCCATAAGCCGCGAAACATACTTTCTAGCAGCCGCCGACTTCGGGTCATATTTGGAAGCAGCGTTAGTCAGCGCGCCAGCTTCAATTAGTCGCGCCCATATTTGTTGCTGGGTAATTCTACCCCGTCGTTCGTCGATAACTTTTTGCATAACTACGTGCTCTGCCGCTTCCATTTCTCGCGCGCGGCTTCGCGCTTTGCGTTTACGCTGTACTTGCCACATTCGCTCGGTAGACTCGACGGGTAGCGCCAAACTGTCATCTAGGTTCTCCGCCGTACTTTTCGCTATATTCTCTTTTTTTACTACCGTCGTCCCCGATCTTAGCGAGTTGTTGTCCGTTCCCTGTCCTGTGTTCGAACTTCCGCTGGCGGCTCTCGAGGTCGAAGCCGCAAGGTCGGTCACCGACAGCAGCGCGTCGTTCTTGGTAAGTTCCGTTGAAGAAGTTGCGCCATCTTTCTTAATAGGAAAGAGCCAATCCGCCGACTGCATTGCTTCGCGAGAACTTTGGTTACCACGATTTCGGTACGTTACTTCGCAGTTTGAGCAGACCTCTGCATCCGTGGAGTGAACATTTTCGCGATTCCCTCCACGCGACGGCTTTAGGACAAGGGAAGGGGATATAACTGCCGCGACAATCTGACTACCCTCAGTACTCGACTGCTTCTCCGTCTTTTGGCGTTTTGGCGCGTGTCCGCCCACACTACAAGCTCCGCCGTTGCGCTCATCATCGTCATTTGCTCGACATATAGCCCGCGCTTCTGCCGCAAAGTCAATTTCGGCCGGAGTCATATCAGTGCGAGTGTTGCGCTTTGGCTTTTCCGGTGGTTTATTTTTTTCTGGACTCGGTAATAGCGTACATAGTGGGCCGTCATGCAGCAAGATTGCGGGATAACTACTACCAGGGGTCGTAAATATCTCCGGACGAGGATCCTGTCGCGATATCATTTTTGCAGTCAACTCTTCTTGGATATTCCCCGCGCGCGCGGTATTCGTAGTTAGTGACTCTGCCGAAATGCCAAATACTGCAGCGACGCGCTCGACAGCTCGCGAGGTGAGATAGGACGCAGACTCTTTCTGACCGTGTCCACACAAGACACCAATGTACCTACATTCAAAACGTTCCCACGTATCCATTCCACGTTTTAACGTGCACCCATCTGCTAGACCAAACAACACACGCCGTTGGGCTTTGCACTTATGGCAAGGCAGACACGTAACTTCGCGGCCCCGCTTCTGCCCCGTGAAGGAAGAGGAACTGGACGACATACTTTGTCTTTCTATAGCAGAGCAGCTAACTCGCGCAGGATTTTTTTTTTGTAAATTGATACGACCGCACCAAAGCCGCGCGATGTTTCTACAACTATTAAAAAACGTATATGGCAAAAAAACGTAGGGAAAGTCAAGCCTCCTTGCGGTAACTTCCTGTACGGGTTCGCGCTAAAATAAGTGTGACGTGCGTGGGCCGCGTGCGCCTGTTTCTAACGTCTCAAGCAGAGTGGCTTATCTAGGTTGCCACGAGAAACAAACCCTCGTCGAAACAACCCGCTAGCGCCGCCGTATACATGAGCCGAGCGCCGGTCGTTTGCTCTTTTCCTCGTTTGGGCGCACTTACTCTCTTGCAGATGAAAAATGTATGGTAACACATACGAGAGACAGACCACATCTCTCGCGTATACCCGTATTGCCTCTTCTCAACACTTATAGCACTCGTGATTACATGGACGATATAGCGTACCTAATACTCCAGGTAGCCACCGCTCCAGTTTTATTCGAGTTGTTAAATACCCACAATATGTGCTATTAGACATATAACTAGGTAAATACGTCGCAAGTAGTCGCGTCGTAAAAGCTTCGTTTTTAGTACCTGTTTTTGCTCTGTGCTGTCGGACACATCTCAGAGTGGATATCAATCATGCCTATCAACAAAATTTTGGTCGTTCTACTCAACTGCTTCGATATGTGCTATAAGACATGAAGCTAAATACATATAGCGAAGGTGTCTACGTGCTACGGACTTGTTCAAATGGCAAGCCGTTCTCTTGCATGCTTATCATGGTGAAACGATTACTTTCTCTTTTTTTCTAAATCATTTTATCTCGTCGCGAGGCCATTTGATAAATGTGTCTACGATATACGCAAGACAGTCAGTAATTTGCGGCGTCTCAGCGTCTTGCTCGTTTGTACTTCTCTCCATCTTGCCGTCGCAAAACTACACCGGCAGAGCCGTGAAGTTTACGACCTAAATCGTCCTCGTGCATCCTAGTAGAACATCAGATGTTGCTGTCGTGGTTATCGTCGCCCGGCGTAGTATTCGCGCGCGCTGGTTTCGGCTCAAAGGGTTCATCATCGCCGTCCGCGGAACGCGCTCCCAGTTCGTCGACCATGTCCGGAGCCGGTAAAGTGTTATCGTGTTGCACCGGAACATTTGCAGGAAAAGGCGAATCACCGGCTGCGCCGGCGTTCTCGCCCGCAATACCCTCCCCTTGCGGAGAGGGATTGAGAACGGGGGGCACCGACGTAGACGAACAAGCAGTGGGATCGCTTAGTCCCACGTCATCCACACCGAAAATACCGCGCACCACGCCGAGCGACAGAACGTCGTCAGCGTCATCGTCCGAATCGCTGAAAGGTTGATCAAGCGCCATGTTACCCGCGCCATTGACTTCAGACCCTTCCCCGGAGAAAAGCGAGCCGGTATTACCCGCACCGAGAGATTGCAACCCCGGTTCATCTGGGACGTTATCCGCTCCACCCGATCCATCCACGGGATTCTCCCCGGCCGCTGCGCGGCGCTGGCGTTTCGGAGCAGGCGTCATATCGTCAGGTTAGCGAGTCACGTGAAGTCGAGGCTTCATTGTTTGGGTGAATGTTACCTTTACATCCGCCGCCTACATTGTTTACAGATTACTTAAGTTGGCTTAGGTAGCTACGCACATGCACAATCAACAAACTCAATAGAGCACAATAATCTACGCCGTAAGCAAAAAAGTCTTCCAACGTCATGCAAGCGAAACGCGCAAGCGTTGTTTAGAGGAATACAATATTACCCAAACCCGTTGCACGTGAGATGACCAGATTGGAATTGGTGAACATCTCACTCGCGCAGGATTGGGCTGCATTCATAATCGTCGTTGGCCGCGGACTGCGTTCGAGAAGCTCCAGTTTTTTGGCGCGCCAAGCGCACTTAAAAAGGGTCGATCCGTCTTTCACACTTTATTTGCTGAGGTCTAATTCGATTAAGAAAAAGAAAACAAATGTGAAAGATAGTCGTAGTGGTCACATAATATCGAGCTTCTTTGATAAGCGCTTTGACGCGGTCAAGATCTTTGCGCGAGGCAATCCCGCGGCGAAATTTCAGGAGTAGCTTATTCAGTTGCCTTTGGACGCGCTCCATCGCTCCATTGCATTCCTTGACTTCTTTCGTAAAATTGCCTTTACCAAACTTCCCCATCTTTTATGGATCAATCTAATAATTGCGCAGGTATACCTTTCTGAAGTGTTTGAATTATCCTAATTACGACGTAAGTACAAACCGCGCGCGCGTTCCGTACAAACGCTTTAATAACCCGCTTGGTGTTTACAGATAGAATTCTCGGCACAATCGAAATATTGTCCGAGGCGTGTTCACCTGGCACCTACAAATGGAGTACGATCTTTTTTTCGCCTACCGTACAGGGAATCACAAAAAGGAGTGGACAAGAATTAGTCTGTCTTCCACGAGTCTCTGTGTTTCGGATAGCAATAATTGCATTTGAAAACCGCCTAACGCTCGGTCATAGTGATTCTCTGATTCACCGCTTCCAGTTTTTCTCGCGTCATCTTGCCGTCAACCAACACTCAACAAACAGACTTTACACACAGAAAATTACCATACATACGTCATACGCGGCGCCAATTTTAAAAGTTTGTAGACGAGAGTCTGCGCGCGGCTCTGCGTCGAGACACTGAGAACTCCAAAGCCGCTTGGTAAACCTTTAACCACTCAACGTTCAATACACAGATCGCGGACTTATAGCTATCACACTCGGTCGTAATACCTAACGTCTCGCTTTCGAGAACACTCAGTCGAAATTACAAGAACGTATCCAACCTTTGAGAGATACTAACTTGCACATCACAATATCGGACCTGTCAGATGTCTCACACGCTCGCACTCGTACAGAGATCCTTCGTCTACCTCACATATCTCACACCCACAACAAATATTGCTTGACCGCCTTGCGCGTAACCATCCATTTCGCGACCTTTCTTCTACCACACTCATCCAACATTCACGAAAGCTCCCCCATAACCAACTGGCGCGTCAGTTAGTCGAGAAACCTATCGTCGCGATAATGTTCCTCTCCTGCGACCATACAAATTTCCTGACGTTAACACCTTTCGCTTCTTATTGCTCCGCAAAGAGACCGCGTTCCTCGTGAACCACGAACAAAAGTCTCTGATTTAACGACACCGAGAGCGACCGACTGACGCGCTAGACTGGTACTCATTCCAGCGGCGATACATTTGCTCAGAATACGTCAAACATTTATATTCGTGCCCCATTTACGGCAAAAATGTAAAAGAGATGCTCGTATATCACTTACCGTATTACAAGTCCAGCTTTAGTCCACCTTCGTAACTATGTCGGTAGGCGGTTAAGGGTCTGTACTCTCGTATAAAGTCAGTTTCTGTTTCTTTTATTTCGCGTTTTTTCACGCGCGATATAAGAGCCCAGTCTCTTGATAAGCACCTTTACGCGGTCGAGATCTTTGCGCGAGATAATTCCGCGGCGAAATTTCGAAAATAGCTTGTGGAGTTGCTCTTGAACGCGCTCCATACTTTTATGGCACTCCTTAACCTGTTTCGTAGCCTTGCCTTTACCGAGTTTGCCCATTTTTTATGGATTAGTCAAATAATAGAGCAGGTATGCTCCCCTGGAAAAGGTTCAAATTATTCAAATTAAGGTCTAGGGAAAAACTGCGCGTGCGTTGCGTACAAATGCTTTAATGATCCGCTTGGTGTTTACAGATCAATTTGATGTTACAAGCGAAATATTTTGCGAGCCGCGTTTATCAAATTGTGGGAGAAAAGTTCTCTTTTGTCTACTCCTTGAAGCACCAAAAAAAGAACAATCGCAAAGTCGTTCGTCTTTTACGCACGTCACTGTTTTTCGGATGACGATCATACTGTTATGTAACGTTGCCGCTCGCTCATCGTGATTCTCTAATCAACCGTTTCCAGTTTTTCTCGCGCAATCCCATCGACTACGGACACTCAATGAACAGACCGCGCAATTACCGAACACTTATTTCTACATAAAGCGCTACGCTAACTCTCCAAAATTGTTACCTAGCCAACGCTCAATACACAGTCTGGAGCAATATAGTGTACATATTCTCACGCATTACATCGCGCCTTGCTCTAGCGAACACTCATTCAAACCTGTCCGACAGAACGTGTCCGACCTTTCCCCATACTAACCGCTCATCAGAACGTCGGTCGTGTCGGATGTCTCACACGCTCGCACTCGTTTTGGGATTTTTTCAGTGCCAACCATGCTCAAACTACATCAAACCTTTATTTTCGCGTTGGATTTAGCGCAATATTGCAAAGTGCATGCTCATATATCATCTAAAGTATCACGGGTCATGTTTTACTCCTGCTTCGATAACTATTTCCATAAACGGCTGGTGATCCTCACTATGGTATAACATCGGTTTCGGTCGATTATACCTTGCACTACAGTTACTGAAATTTCTTGTGTAAATTGTCAAAAGCTGCTATTTCTTGTGTAAATCGTCGATTTTCATTTACTACAGTCACACGGCTATGACAAAACCAATAAATCAAACTAAAAAGACAAATTTTGCATACTCTTCCTCTTTCAATGGTCACGCTGACTATGGCGCGCAAACCTGCGTAGGACTAAGAGCGGCGCCTTTTTTTTTTTCTTCCGGTGTAATTTGTGAATTTTCGCCGTCTGGGTATGCAGAGCATTATATGAACGACTCCATTTCGAATTTGTAGTAGTTAAACGTTCGTACTTGGCTACACGGAAACGTCAGCCAACCAACCCGCGAATCGCAGCAGCTGCGCGAACCAATTCCCCACATTTTATCGCCCGACGCCTTTTACCACCACCGTCGGCGTAGAATCCCGAGCTTTTCCATGAGGAGAATACTACGCACGTAGGAAAGCGATTCCTCTTCGCCTCGCGGAACGATCGTTATCGCATCAGAAGCTCCTTCCGGCAGACGTAAGGTATTCTGCGGAACCAACGCCGCTTCGCGGGATAATTCCGTCCACACCATTGCCCAGCGGTTTACCGTTTCCAGACTCGCGAACTCTAAGCGACCGCCGTCCACACCCAAATTCCGACCACCAACCGCACAGGTGTACGCGACCCCGCAAATCATCTCCATGGCATTACCGCGCCCGCGCCGACCCGTCACGTTCCACATCTCCTCTGCGAAGCGCTCTACCGGCGGCACAGCGGAGAGAAGAGCTGACCAGTCCTGGTTGGACAGGTCGTTCTCGGCCCCGCCGCGGAGCCCATCGAGACGCGCGGAATAGCGCGTGCTCCCACTCCCGAGGTCATGCCTCTCCTCCGCGGGATAAAACCCACGCCCACCACACGTCACCCATATAGGTAATGGACCACTACGAAGAGCGGATAATATCTCCGCGCTGAGGCGATATGTGTTGATGACCGTATCTCCATGACTTTGCATTACCTGAGCGTATAATTCGTCCACTTCATCTCGTTCTCTTTCAGCGTCTGATGACTCTGTGATAATTCGATCAATAGCCGCTCTATACGCTCGACGGAGGGTACATCCACAAATCTCGTTTGGGCGTATCCGGAGAATTTGCAAGATTCGTTGATCTTGCGGAGACCATGCGAAATCATCGAGAAAAAAAATGCTCATCCTTCGCGTGCTAACGACTGAAATCTTAACACAACAAAGCAAGACGAATGAAAATCAGGGAAAAAATTCAGCAACGATTTCAAAAACACCCGTAGTAACTTCTATTCGCAGAATATTGAACACTAACAATTGAGCTACGATTTGATGACCGAAAAATTTTTCACAAAACAAGAGGAGCGACTAATTGGAATAATAGAACATAACGTAGTTTTACGAGAGGTAAAATGGTAAAACCTACTTCGCTGCGTCGTAAGATATCCGCTATGCTTGGGGTAGCCGTCTTTCCTCATTAGTTTCATCAGCAACTCAATTCAGTGCCCGGTATAGTGAACGCTCTCGCACGTTTACGATAGTTAGCGCTCGTAAACAAACAGACAAACAAAACATTACAGACCGCCATGAAAATCTCTGGAAAGAGGTAATCTCAACGACCAAACGACTCGCGCGTCGTTCGCAACTCAGGCTTGCACCACACGACCTAAAAGTAATTTTGGGACCTTCTAGAAACAGAGACCAGGAATGCCGCTCGTCACGTGTTACCTCACTCACGACCACAGAACCGTCTTTCTTTCACTCAACGTGTCCTACAAAAGCAAAGTAAACGCTTGGATCGTGCCAGACGCTCAACCGTAATGGACAGATATTAGTGGCTCGCTCGTTGACTCAGATCTACAATAAAGCAAACGCTCCTACCTTGACTCTTGAATTACACGCCTAAGTTTGCAAACCGAATGGTAGCGTGACAATAAACAGACAGTTGTTACAAGCCTCGGCGACATTTGATATCCCGCCATTTAGCGCTCCCATTTCGCTTCGTTGCCGTTCCTTAATTAAGCGACCAGAAACTCGAACCGCTTATGATCTCAAGCAGCGACTGCGGACACAGATTTTCTCCAATTTTGACTAAATACATTGGGTGGCGCTTCAAGTCTCGCACTAGGGGAGGGTAAGGTCTACAGAGCTTTGGACATTTCGTACTATATACTGGTCCGTCTATGTCACTAAAGTTCGCCGTGATATGGATGTCGTAGCTCAATGATTCGCAAACTGTGTTGATGAAGGAGATAAGCGTAGACTAAAATATCGTTTTCCGTAATAATATCTTGTAAATACTGATCATAGACGATCGTCGCACCATTAGAGGGTATAGGTGCCGCTACTTCCCCCACTGCTCTAGAGACGTTGACATACAACCTTTCTCGCGTACTCTAACAACTTACTACGCCCGACGTTTGACGTTTCCCATGGGTAGATCGGGTTTTGCGCGCTCATACCTCGCGGACACGTTCTTCCGTGTTATTACTCGTTCCAAACGTTGCCTCTACTTCCGCGACCAGCTGCGGTCCCGCGCGCTCGGGTCACTCAGGCTCGATGCGGACCGCCGCGACGTTGAAAGAGTTTTGCGTTGACCAACGGGAGACGGACTGCGAGGACGTTTACCACCAGGTAATACTGACTCTTTTTCGTTAACCTCGGTAGATGCTCTTGTACTGTCGCTGGAACCGTTCTCACTCGTTTTTCCCTTAGCCGCGTGCCAATCGACGACGACCCTTAGCAGACACGAAGGAAGCAGGTCCTGTTTCAAGGCGGCCACGCCACGTACTAGTTTCGTAAACTCGCATCCACTATGTTCAATCTCTCCTGCAAGACGCGCGGGGTAATCTCTCTCCATCATACCCTTCTGAAATTCTTGACACGCGTAATTCCACCACTTCTGGCGCTGCTTTAGGTTTGGAATTCCGTGCGTAGTGTATCCGTGTACAAGATCGTATAACTGCAGAGACGTGCGTGCTCCCGGTTAGAGTTTGAAACGGGGTCTAACATTCTACCTATTGTGTAATACCAGAAGCCCTACACTTAACAACGAAGCCCCTTCACCCCTAACGCGCGCTAATGTCTAAACAAGCCTATTTTCAGGGCGTTCGCCCTTCCATCTCCGAATTAAATACTTTGCACCATAATCGTGGTTTGCCCGGGCCACCAACGACGGGCCAGGAAACTCCAAAGGTTGAACGAGCAGGCCATGCGCTCGGTGCAATAACTTACCTACGTAATAGCACCTGAAGTGGTCTGGCGACCCAATGACCATACCCGAAGGTCTTGCCGCACCCAAGTTCATCTCTCGTACAACCGACTGCAACGAATTACCCGCGCGCAATTTTATGAGCGCTTCTCCCAGCGTCGTTCTACCAAAAGCGCTATGCGCGAACGCATGCAGATCGGAGATGTCGTCTTTCCACCGCGCGTTGCAACTATTACCGCGCGTTGTTATACTCGTTGAATCTAATTGGTCGCATATCTCGTCAAGTTGAAGTGACCTCACTGGGGCTCTCCACAATTCCGGCAAACGCGTCACTGTGCTGCGGTTAAAGCGGTGAATATTAGAGAAAATGAAGCGCGCTTTCGTCGTCTAACCTTTAAATTTCCGCGCGGTAAAATTCGCCATAAGAATATACACCAGTACGTAGAACCACCACATTGCGATGCAACACGGGCGATTTTCTTCACCGGCGTCTGCCACTTGGCGCATAGCGCGCTGGAGTTGTACTATCGCATAGGATTAGAATGCGATGCGACTATCGACCCAAGACAAATACACCAGCGCGAACTCAGTCTCTTGGCACTTTCACGGCGGTGACATCGGGCCGATACTCGCTCACTCTTAAAGCTTCGTGGTATTATCTTCAAACCACGGGTCGTAGATCGTCTTCGATGAAGGACATTCGTACATAAGCTTGAGCATCTCGTGCATGCGCCGGTGATCGCTGCCAACGCTCTTTTCTTTAGCCTGACACTCAAACGCCGCCGGCATGCTGCCATACACATCGCGGAACGCCGTTAGCTCGCGTCGGGTTTCGCAAAAAATCAACCACCAGTAAATTGCCGAATCTTGTACCAGAGGGAATAAATATTCCGCATGGTGCATATAATGTAATTCACAGAAGGCTACTTCTCCTTTTACGGAATTTACCGGCTCTTCTTTGAGCTGAACCTCGGGAAACCTCCGTGCGCCGAGTGGCACGCAGGCGGCGCAATTCAGCGCACTACACTTCATAGCTATACTTCGACCGGTTAGGCTTGCTTCTCCAACAAGGCGTGGCCGCTGTTACTGCTATTACCCACCGCAAGATCGAAACTTAATAGAGGAGCAGCGACTCCGTGCTTAATTACCCTTGTCACAACGATAAAGCCAACAGTTAAAGCTGGCCTCCAACATACGACCGGATAGCGCGTCTATATTCTCCTTGGATCGACAACGCTCAAGTCAACAAATGGAGCCACTCTTTAATACCCGCGCAGGTAGTATTTCTTATAAACTCCTACGGAGTATCTAAAAAGCTCTCGCTTCGAAACTGCTTGTCGACTTTGTGAATATCGTGCGTGCTCCTACTCACTACGCGAGTCTGCTAGCAAGCTCTCAATCTCGTGCTGTATGGACGTTCGGCGACGGCGGATGATACATCGCGCGATGGACTGATGTAGAACTCCTCCGCGCGTTCATAGTCCACTACGCGGTGCAGAAACTTGGCTCACCAATTAGTCGGATAACCTTTGCTCGTGCCTACATCGCCGGTAGTAACATATTCACTCCGGAGCGATGTAGTTTTAGCCGCACATATTCCCGCTTGATCTATAGGGCTATCGAATGCAAATTGGCACATCATCACTCTGCGTGCATCCGGGTGTGCTCCATTTCCGCCGAGTGAGCGTGCTCTTGATTAAATCTCGTTCCAGCAGTCGTCGAGTTACCTGTCATTCAATATTATACTTGATACTCGCGCGCAAACTCAGAGATACCAGAGCGGGTAATATTTATCCCCCAATGATTCTTAGTCAATTCACTTGCGCTACGACAAACGATGTGTCCGACACTACAATACTAGACTTAATGACAAGCGTTGTATCTTCCATAGTTCGAGCAGGTATAACCTATTGTCTAATCGCGCATACCGACTTGAGCACGAGAGAAGAGATCCCCCTACCTACATAAGTAACACTAAAGCTATCACGCACGCAATGGGAAATAGTACTATGCCTTCTACGTCGACTATGCGAACACAGTCAAAGTTTTCTCCAACAGCCAAGCTTATACATGGACAGCGTCGGTAAAGTAAGATGCGCCGCTGGGTGCTTTCATGGGAATTTATCGCCCCCCAGTATCAGTCGGCTCAGCACTAAGTGTGGATTGTCGAATTATAAATACTCGCTCGGTCCGTGAGTAATTTTCTCGTAAGTACTCATGAAATGTTACGTCTGGCTCATTACCCTAAATTCCGCCAACAAGAGTACCCTTCATATGTTCCGCGGAGCGCATCCCGTATCTACAGCCCGCACCGTTGCGCTTCGGCGGAGCAAGGCCAAATCAAGGCCAGCGTCGAAAATCGTAATATCGCGATGTAAAGCCTCATATTGGTACGTTTATACTAGCTGCCAACGTTGGCGATAATTGCTGATTTCCCTGTATTAGCTCATGAAAAATACCAGCTCTTCATAGCGTGGATCCACTTCGATAAATTCGCTGATCAGTATGTTGAGCGTCGGAAAGGACTGACCTACGAAAGACGGCTCATGCCAATTCAATATATTCGCTGATCAAAATGTTGAGCGTCGGAACGGGAGATCACCTACGAGAGCCGCTAAAACCCAACTCGAAAAATTCGCTGATCACAATGTTGAGCGTCGGAACGGCAGATCACCTACGAGAGAATCTAGAACCCAATTCGATATATTCGCTGATCCAAATGCTGAGTGCCGGAACGGAAGATCACCTACGACAGACTCTGAATCCAATTGATCAAGGAAGCGGGATATATTCGCGGATCAAGGTGAAGTCACAGAGCCCGTCCAGCATGAAACTGTTAAGCTAGCCAATTGCTGACACTTCAGTTTCATTCTCCTTGTACGTTTCCGACTTTGATTAGGGCAGCGCTTTCAGACCTAGAGCATGTACATCATCGACGGATCCATTAACCAGCGAACGGTTTTATTCATCGTCGCCCGATAGCTCAGCACAAAGTTTGTAGCCACCGATAGACGGTAGAAATCGCGCGCTCTCGTGAAATAAGGTTTCAATTCAAGAATATTGCCCGCAATATTGATCTCCCGCGTGTAGCTACCTCAAACGATCTATTCATGAACAAATTTAGCGGCTGCATGTATGTTCCTCGTCAGCATGAGCGCATCTAGAGCATGTGGCTCCTCGAACGATCTATTGCTAAACGTGAGATGTTTTATTCATTGTCAACCAGTAACTTGGAACGAAGATCGCGCCGTAGAGTCGTAATCTCGATCCATTCCTTCGTCGACGGCTTTGGTGCACTGTTGAAACTACTTTCTCGCTGTCTCGTGCTGCTGCACTCGAAGAGATCGTATCATTTCTACGACAAGCGACTGACCGCGTATGACCAAACTGAGATGCATCATCAGACCACGATGGCTATCAAAGCAACTAGTATGATACTCACTACTAAGTGTGACTAATATTTCGATGCGTATAGTTCTCACTCCTTATCCGATACTTCAACACCACCCACCACTTTTTACATTTATCGCCGAAGCGCTATCATTACACATACTTAATCCACAATATTGTGATGTCCGGAAAATACCACGCACAACCGCGCACTTCCTACATTCGCACTACTTCGCCATATAATATTGTTGGTTAAACTTTCCGAATGTCGCCGCCTACGTCTTAACATTTCTAGAAATAATACACAACGCACTATGCTCTTTCCTAGATATCAACTCAATGCCGCAGAGTGCCACTCATTACGTGTACGCACAACCAACAGCTAAACTGCATGAGACGTGTCGTAAATCTAGTGCGCCCCGCGTTTCTAAATTCTCATAAGGTCTTGTAGATATCAGTAGATGCCTATATCCTCAGGACCACTCTACCTGACGCACTCACGCCAAAACACAACGAAATTTGCTGAGTGTTAAGCCTACTATGAAAAAGCTCACCTATTCACTCATCAGGTAAACATATGTCGCATTTAGGTTTTCTTAAAGTGCATTGCTTCCTCTTAGGAATGGATTTCGAAGACGCATGAAGGCACCGGGGCCAGGCGGTTTCTTGCCGTTGTGCCAACTCCATTTCTCCGCTCTGTACTCGTTCACTACCTCAGTCGGTATCTCTGCGGCGGCAAGTTTCTCTTTCACGTGCTTCCGAAATTTCTCCAGTCCCGTCATTCCCAAGACCGCAGCACACATTCGACGCGCTAGGCCATCGTGTTGCGATGAGCGCATGCATCCAGCTACTACGTAGCCTGGAATAGTCTGCGCAGCTTGCCGCATTTCCGAATTTTGTTTGTCCTTATTTTCTCCAGCATCACGTTGTTCCCACGACAAAAGTCGAAACCCGTTCGGCTGATATGAGGTAGGGTGACAAGCCATAAGTCAACATCTACACTGAAAGGCAATCTTACGCTGACAGTCAAATTATTGTACACAATTACCGCGTTTTCAAATTTTCACGTATACGCAGTCAGAATGTCCCTCACCTGCATTTTGACGTTTTTGCGCGCCCACAGGTGAATCTTCGGCCAGCAAAGTATCAACAGGTATGTCTCGAATAATTGAAAGCGTTTCTCGTCCGTTAAGAGATCCGACCAAAAATTCGCTTCGCGTTCTTGATTCTTCAGCTGCGATAAGCGCCAATTTTCCTGAATGTACCATTGGGATCAGTCAACATATTACATTGCAAATTAGGAGAGACAGGCCCCTCATGTATCCGTTTATCTAATTCATATGCAAGACCCACACCAAATAGCACATGAATACCGAAGGAGGCCAATATGCCCAATCTGTCAAATTCGCCCATTCCTGTTGCGCCGCACCCATGATAGCTGCCATCATACGATCGCGCACAACGTACGGATCGTCGACAGGGCAAGATATCTCAGTCTGCGTTCGTTCCTCTTCAATATTTTGCTTCGCAACTTCTCGCTTCATCACAAGAGCTGCCTCACCGGTTCCATATCCACGCGTCGTTGACCCAACGGATCCAGTGCCGGTCGCCGAATTCTTGCCCCGTTCTCCAACTGAACCAAAACCAAAGTAGTCACCTGATGCGTTTCCGTTATCTCGGTGATACGGCGGAGCTGCGTTCGGTCCCCTAAATATATCCGGTCTAGTGGCCGCCGCAGCGCGGTCACCTGATTGCAAACGTTGGTAATGCTGCGCCGCAAACCCACTCAATGGCTTCTCGTGTTCAGCGTTACGATTTCCGTAATCTCGAAAGCGTGTGTCTTCCTGCCTTCCACCACCTTTATTGCTGGAGGATTTGTCGAAATTTCGCCCGGTTGTATCTTGATACTTTTCCCGGCTAGGAATCTGACCAAATGTACCACTTTTGTCGTGCGGCCCAAACTGGTAAAGTTGCTTCTCTGCAATGCATCCATCGCGATTACGAGCCGAGTCTACGTATCGCGAGTTGCGGTCTTCGATTGCCAACACTTTGGGGGCAGGTGAACGGCTATCGCGTCGCCGGCTTTTTGGCCGCGTTGGCGGGGAACTCAGTGCATCCATTTCGTGCATGGCAGACCGTCCAAACGGGGACCGAGGCGGAACCTACGATACAGTGTCGTTGGTCATTGTTACACGCGGAGTATCACGTGGAGCCACATTTCGTTTCTTTTTTGTACAACTGTGAACTAGACATGCATCCACAAATAAACATCTAATGGTGCTATTTATACCCGCGTAGTGTTCCGCGGTGACATATCACATTGTCCGCGATAGCGCTCACGACTCTCCCTTCGGCGCTTTCCATTTTTCGCTGATTCCTGGATTCCATCAATGATAAAAAATTACACACCAAGCACGCCCTTACGTTGTATTCCATCACTACACCTCTTCTCTACATCACTGCTCCTACATAAGTTCGGCTCTAGTCCTGTCTTTATCTACATCATTGCTCCTGCATACGCTCGTCTACAATCCCGCTGCGAAAATAAAACCACGAAACACATGTGTAGCTATTTACGTTAAGTACTTTCCTTACCTCGTTCTCTCCGAAAAAGCGCAGAGCTCGATGATACTCCTCCTCACCGAACAAGCTTTCTTCATCTTTCTGCGTTCTCCCACCCTGAATTTTGATTTTAGGTCCGTTGTGTCGATTAACTTATCCACTAAATTGTTACTTTTGTAATTTAGTTGATCATTCCAACACCCTCTAGTTTGTCGCTGCCGTAAACGATATTCCGTATCCAATACCTGAGCCGAATCTGAATCAAATCCCGACATGCGTTCTCTCTTCCGTTCATTGCATACCGACAGACCTGCACAAACTTTTTGCTTCTCCCGTTCTAGCTCCTCTTGTTTCTGTCGGGCGCGCTCGAGATCGCACTCCACCTGCAACTGTCGACGACGCAGTACTTCCTCGTGATTGGCTATATCTTCATCTGTGTTCCGGCGATCTCTTTCCTGCGAAAACGACCCGCGGCGCCCGCGATCCTTGTATGATGGCATTTTTTTGCGCGTTCTCGATATAGGCACTGACGCTGTCCGAAAGTGTCGTGAATTGAATCGCTACACTAGTTATCTGCGCTGTTTTCACTTATAAGTCAAATATCTCCAGATTGCCTGCCTGCATAAGTTACCGAAACCGGGCATGTCCTCCGGACGAGCACCTCTGATCCGATCTAACACTACCACCACCGTACTTTCAATGTCCACTTTCATAGATTTCGCCATAACTCATTCACATTACTATTCCCCGACATTGTGGATCTAACAAATTATCTGACAATTCCGGCAAAGTCTACCGTTGCGGATGTCGACACTTCACGTTGATCGCACATTAATGCACACGAAATAGCAATTAGTTAATTCGATAACGCGGACTAAACTGTATCACCGTCTGTGTTCGAGAATCGACTAACTCGTCCAACATATTGCGTTTTTCCAACCAATTGCACATTCAGAAGTTTCTCTCGTGGCACTAATGTCTCCCGTAGTGCCCACGAATGGACTATGTCGCGATAGATGCTCCACTATTTTCCCCACGCGCGCTAATATTCACCGCCTTCCTTCTGTTGGTCTAGAACATCCATAGCCACGCGGCCATAGCGTCCGTCTGCTGCGGCGCATCCGTACGCGAGACGTTAAAGCGTTCACAAAGCCCGTTAATAGCCGCCGTGTCCCAATTACGCCCAAACTCTACAACACAGGCGCGATCCTCGACTTCCCGAGCATAATACCTGCTCCTCTCACATACCTGTTCCGCGCTCCCGAATAGGTACCAATGAAACGGCGTCCCCTGAAAGAGGTACAGCGGAGGCGGTGGAGTGTGCAAAGGGCTTTCCCTCGTAGTGCTATCCCCGCGTCGTCCCAGCGCTCCGTCGTCGATATAATGTTAGAGCTGCTAATGTGCTCTTCCATGCCCGTCTCGTGTACTATTCTATACTTCACCACGACGCATACTTACTTCGGACCTACACGACCATTACTCGGACATCGCCTATACACATCTGTATCATAACAACCCACTCGTTCAAGAGCCGCCCACAAATTTTCGACTGTTGCGCCTACGTGCAAATGCGCGATAAACGTTCGCGACCGCGCGCCGTCTAATCGACATCGTTGATAGCGACTCCACGCTAAGCCCTGCGCTTCCGTCAAGATACGCTGCGCGCTGCGTGGATCAAGTTAGAGATCATAGATCAAACATCATAGATTCCCTACCGTGGTGATTAATGTTTCCATAAGACATCGCTAGCGCCAGCTGCTGCGCAACCGTGTCCACTAAACGCGTCCGACCCCCGCAAGCTGTATGTTCCGCTAATGCGTATAGATTACCGTACGTTGCAGCGCCTTCGCTGGGTGTCCCAAATCCGAAAATCCGCTGGTGCCACGTGTCAAAGGACTTTTCGAAAGGCTTGTCGTGATGAATTGCCGCTTTTCCAGGCGGGACTTGTGACGACGTCTCGATAGCCGGATCTTTGCTTGTGCTTTTCATCGTTCCGCTTTCATCTCTTTCCTTCTCTTTCCAGGAATATTCGGCCTCCACCGCTTCTTGAAGGACGACACACGCCAGCAATGAATCATTAGAAATACATCAGACAACGAAAATGAATATCTTCTACCAATCCCTTACTTTTAACAAGATATCTTATACGCACGATTTACGCGTATTACTCAGCAAACTTTTCTTAACGCGGAAGTTCCCCGCCCCGAAACGAAGCTCCTTTTTCCGTATTTGGTCCTCGATACTCATGCTCAACGTTTCATACAGGTGTGAGAGATGCGCCTGGATCTCTTCTTCTTCGTACAGACATGCTAATACCGCAGCAACTAACGCGTGCACGCGTCTTGGGAAATGTCCGTGCAGTGCAGCGTGGTACACCTTCCGCAATTCGCTTCCGCGAAGTAATGTGCGCAAAGAAAGAGCGGACATTTTTTCCAATCACTGTAACACACCCTTTCGAGAATACTACGCTCACCACTATACTACTGATATTCAGAGTTAATGCAACGACCTCCGGGATAAAGAATAATTACTCAGCAATCAGTCTGCGTATCGCCCTGATTTTCAAATTCCCTAAGCACTACACTCTTCTGCTCTTTACGCTGCGTTCATATCTCATTGGTTGAAATTTCTCGTTCACCTACATACTGTCTTCACTATATCTGTTCAATAAGTGGATATTCATTCGTCGAACTATTGGACTATCTTCCCGAGATCTATCCATCGCGTGAAAGACTATTCTTCAATCTCCCATGTTCAGATCCTTCTTTCTCCCAAATGATCCAGCTGATCCACCTACACTGTCGCTTGCATTCCTTCGCTAAGGATCATTTACAAGATCTTATTTTCATTCCCGCGGAACTATGTTTTATCGCGAGTTTGTTAACCACTTGGACCCGAGCGCATACCAAAGACATACGGTGCCGAGGCGGTCCAGAGGGATTACCCTCCTTACTTTGGTAGACCCTGTGGCAGTAGCCGCATTGCTGCGTAGCCTCCTCGCTAATGGCTTCAAACCGCACACCTTCAACTGCACATGAGATTTTCACATGTCACCCCTCATCCAAAAAAGAGAACTAAACAATGGGTTACGGGGGTCGTTAAGTATGATCTGACTACGACGCTTCGTTCTCAAGAGGCACCCGGTTTCTTCATACAAATTTCACTAAAATAGGTAGCCTGTATTCCCTGAATAACGAAATTGGCGCCCTCATACTGAGTCTTTTTATTCTTGGGAATCCGGGCATTCACTGATAATGATACTTCCTGATCTTGATTCACTCTCATACAAAGACCAAAATTCTACCCCTCATCCTTAGTCGGCTTGTTCTCCAAGGAGCGAATAGGATACTTTCTTCTATCCTCGTTGATATTGTTCCCCACAGCTTTCTACATACGGTAATCCTCTCCGCCGTCCTTGGTATTCTTCTACACTAAAGAGCGGGAATTTTATCAATGATGTACTTCCCTCTATTCTCATTCGTGCTGGTCCCCTCCAGCGAAAGAGTATTTCTAGTGTACCGTACTCGCATCTATCGTCTTTATATCGCACTTCCAAGACACAATCTGATACTATCCCCGATCCTCGTTTACATTCTCCTCATCCAGGGAGCAGGTATCTCCCCCATCACCTCGGATAATGACCCACCTAGAAGAGCGGATATTCCCAAAATAGGAGGAATAGAAGAGTTCTATCGCCTCGATTATTGACCCACCTAGAAGAGCGGGTATTCCCAGAATAGGAGAATTCTATCGCCTCGGATATTGACCCACTTAGAAGAGCGGGTATTCCCAGAGTGTGAAAATTCCATCACGTCGGATATTGCCCCACCCAGAAGAGCGGGTATTTCCTGAGTGGGAGAAATCCGCCCCTCATACTTTGTGCCTGCTTCTCTCCGCGGATAAAAAGGGAAACAACGTAGGAGGGGCGGAATTCTCCCAATTCGGAATTACATCGGGTCGCCCTCTTCTTCAGCCTGTGGCTTTCCTCGCGCTGGGGTTGTTCGGGAAAACGCGGGATTCTCTCTCGATGAAGAAGCCGAGGGTGGTGATACCCACTCGCCGTGTGTCTGAGTAGCGGTGGACAGTTGGGTTGCGGTACGTATGTCCTCGTCGGTGAGACATGCGCTAAACGTATCGCAGACGCTGTCGAGCATAGCATGGAATGCCTTGCGGTGAGTTGGTTTCTTCAGTTTAGAATATACGTCATTCAAACGCGGAAAGTGGGGGCCTGACGTGGTGGAGAGGAGTCGCGGGATGATCCTTCGCGTATCGGCTGCGGTATCGTCATTGATTTGGCGTTCTTCTCGGAGTTGCCAATTTGTAACGGCTTGATGTAAAAAATCGCACGCGGTGGGACGTTCCGCACTTCCGTTTGCCATGGCTGTCATGTCAGTTACCGGAATTTTCTTTTTCCAGTCCAACGTGTGTTTCCAGATATGAAACTGGAGCGCCTTGTCCAATTGTTCGTAGAGTAGCGCGATATTGGAAATTCGAGCCATATGGAGAAGGAATGCGGTGTGACTATCGCGAACGGCGAAAGTGTCCGTCTCCGGTTCAAATGTGAGCGAATGTTGTAGGAGTGCCGTGCGGGTTCGGTGGAGCTGATTGAGCACGTAGGACTCGGGCGGAGCGTAGGTATGCTGGTACAGGCTGTGGTTTGGATAAGACCAAGCCCAGAACTTGTCGGATCGAGCGGCGAGAAATTCTTTTTCGGAGCAGGCGTAATCCAGGACATTGTCGACGGGAGCAGATTCCGCCAAGCCGTGTTCATGCCCATACTGGCGGAGCCAGAAGAGGACGGTCTCCTTTGTATATGTCGGCCGACGCGTGTGAGGCAGCATTTTGTCTGGTGTGTGAATATGGGAAAAGCATGAGTACAATTAACGAGGATTTGTCCGTGGTGTGAAAAGTATGCGTATTGAGTCGGGTAATAAAATAGAAACAAGTGACGATAATTATACCCACGATGTGCGATGCGGTGAGCGGATGCGATTTTCCGAATGGGAACCAAGAGTCCAATTGCGGGAGCGCGATATCCGTCGGGGACCGCGAACCGTGGGTTCTGATATTTCTGGGTGGGTCGAGCGGCGATTGTAGAGCCGGAGATGGGTGCGGAAGAGCAGCAGCAGGTGCAGCATCGTCATCGTCTTCCAGAACGATCGCGCCTTCATCCGGAGCAGGGGGATCATTTGAACTGGAAGCTGCGGGGGGCAACATCTTCGACTTTTTTCTGCGAGGAGAATCTAAGTCAAGAGTGGGTATTCTCAAATAGTGATACGCAAATAATGACGAAAGGAAACTCTACGAAGGATTTACAATTGACGAAAGTTGACGAGTGGGTAAAGACAGAACACTGGTGTTTAGTAGTGAGCGTGAACCTACGAAAATCGAAATGATAGAAACCTAGTGTGAGACTGACGATAGGTATTACCGGCTCTGGTAGGCGATCTGTTCGCGTCAGGGCTGCGAGAGCTACGTTCTTGGCTCGGTTCCGATTTAGGTGACTTGGAGGAGCGCATGTTGCGGGTAGGAGCGTGGTTTAGTGGTAGGTCACAGTTAGTCTGCGAATGGTGAGATCAAGTGCAAGTTTGCGGTATCCCTGTCTAGGAAGCGCGGGTGATTGTGTCTAGCTATGATTAAGAAGTGCACTAAGAGCAGGTATCACGGAATTACGAAACCAAATAGAATGTGGTTATACACTGTCTCTAAGGGAAACCGGAGATGTGATTCAGTGGTAGAGGATCGTGCTAGGGCAGATCCCAGAGAGCGCTTCGGAGTTTGGCATTCACGACCGGCGCGAGGTTAGATCCTGGAACATAGTTATGTGCGCGAGAAAGTGTAGGCGTTGAACGATTACCAAACTTAGTAATGTTCGAGGAACCATCCGGGACAAGGATAAGCTCGTCTAACGTAGTTCGTCAAGACTACTTTTAGTCAAACGGGAAATCGAATCTGAACTTTGAAAGCAACAATTTTGATTTTATTCCAAATTAATTCAAATTCAATTCTGAGGACGATTGGAATTCGGTATGGGGAATAGGCGCTCTGAAATTCGTGTTATTGGGAGTGGCGTGGTTGTAATTCGTCGACGTAGCGTGAAGGAATTTGGAAGACTGCTCGCCAGAACTACCCCCGTCCGCACTGAAAGGTGAAGCGGGTAGTCAAAGGGGAAATCGAGACGGAACTCTGAAAGCAAAAATCTTGATTTTATTCCAAGTAAATTCAAATTCAATTCTGACGACGATTGGAATTCGGTTTGGGGAACAGGCGTTCCCAAATTCGTGTTACTTGGAGTGGTATGGTTATAATTCGTCGACATATTGTGAAGGAGTCTGGAAAAGTCGTCGAACTCCGCATTCGGAGACCGAACCACACAACTCGGGGGATAATAACTCGTAGCTGACGCGACACGTTTAGGGCCGGTAAGTATCGAAGCGTGGATACCCGGCGCAGCGGGTTTTTTATTGATGGCGTGGGTATAGCCTTTATACGCAGTCTAGTTTACTGGAATTAATGGTCGCCACCTTTGGTTTTTCATTGATTCCGTGTCGATGGTTTATAGATGTCGAGTTTGTTGGAGTTCCCCATTTCCATCCTTGAAAGTCAGTTTACGTTGACCCAAATAAGCTAGCTAGGTCATTAGACTCCCCCCTTCCGCCAAGGGAGGAATTTGGAAATATCGTTGAACTCCGTAATTGTAGCAAAAAACAGACGGCTCGTTGGAAAATCCTTATAGTCGATACGACACTATTAGGGATGGATAGGTATCCAAGCGTAGATATCTGCGGCCTCTGATTCTACAGTGATGCGTAGTTATAGCCGCTATACGCGGTCTCGTTTACTGGAGGTAGGGATCGCTACCTCCGATTTTTTATGGCTGCCGTGTCTATGGTCTCTCTACGGCATCCAGCTTACTGGAGTGCCACATTTTCATCCGGGAAAATCTGTTTATTTTAATCCAAACAAGCTAGCTATGTCATCATCCTCCTCCTCAATTCGGGCTTCGTCGAGTTCGGGTTTTTGGTCGCGAGTAGGAGTCGCCAGTGTAGGTTCGAGGTGGCATACTTCAAAAGCAGCGCATATGTTGTCCAGCATTGAAATGAATGCCAATTGTTGACTCTGGTTCTGCATTCGGCTGTGTATCTCCTCTAATCTCCGAAATGTAGGGCGTGACGTGGTGGAAAGAATTCGCGGAATGAGATCCGTCGAGTCCGTTGCTAAATCGCACGAGTGTGTTTGTTCGCGCTCTTTTTGATAAGCAGTTGCGGCGCGATACAAGATATCGCAAACGGTCGGATCTTCTGCACTTCCGTTGAGGAGGTCGTGGATCGGGAGCTTCTGCTTGTGCTTGTGGGTGTACTCTTTCACGTGTGCTGATAGAGCATTGTCCAGATGTTCATATAGACCACCAACGTTGGAGACGCGAACCATTTGGTGAATGAAGGCTGCGGTGGTGGCACCTTCTTCGAGATTGTCTAGTTCCGGGTGAAAATCGTCATAATGTTCGGCGAGTGCCGCGCGTGTTTTCCAGAGACGCGCCTGCACCCAAGAATCACATGGGCAGTAGTACGTGTTGTAGAGTTTGCGGCTGGGGTAGGACCAGGCCCAATACTTGCCCCGTTGCGATGAGTGGAAAACGGTAGGTTCGTCGGCGTAGTCGACTATATTGTCGACGGGAGGAGGACCCGTTAGTCCGCTTGTGGCGTCCTTCCTGTAGTCCGCGATCATTCTGAGGACGTCTTCTTTGGTATAGGTGTCTGACTCATGAGCGCGTCCTTCCGTATCTGTTATGGAATAAATGAGGCTACGGGAGAAGACATGGGCAAAGAGGCGACGCTAATAGATTATCTAACGTGTACCGACAGTAGTTGTCCACAGAGAAAAAGAGATGATAAAGTTACAGGAAACAGAATGAAATATGGAACGTAGAGTAATACACTTCCTGACTATGTCCTCTGCCGTGAAGTCGTGCGATGTTCCAAACGGGTGCCAGGTTCTCAGAGCCGGAAGGGGTGCACTCGTAGGAGAGAGGGGCATGAGAGCCCTGATGCTTCTGGGTTGGCCGTCCTTGCGTTTTTTACTTTTCAGGAGTCCTTCCATGCAGGAAACAGCGGCAGGCGGGTCTTCGAGAGCCTCGTCGTCATCGCTCTCCAGGTCGATAATACTTGGGGACACATTTTCTTTTTGGGCATGTTTTTCCTCTTCGCTGGAGTTTGAGAGTGGTCCTGAAGCTTGATCGGCGTCCAGCAATTGAGACGCGAGACGCAACTGAGCCTCGTGCGCTTGTCCAACTGGAGTTTCGGAGAACGACTTCGTCGAAGCAGGTGGTTGCACATTTTTTAGCAGCGGAAGCGGGCCTGTATATGTTTTGAAGCGAGGATAAGCACCGTCAGCAACGAGAAACTAATATATACATGGAAAGGAATCGGGAAAGGCGAGGTGAATAGACGTAGTATAAAGTAATACCTGCACTGGCAGAACCACTAATGCGTCCCGTACTGGGCGCTGCCTCGCCGGATCTGCGTTTCCGAGATTCCTGAGGACTCGACTTAGAGCTGCTCATTTTGTGTGATGTGGGTTGTATGTTGTCGACGTCTAAAGAATCGATTGAGTGATTACGAGAATCTATAGAGCGTGTATCCCTGACGGAATGTGGTTTAGTAGGTGAATTGCAAAGGTTTACTGCCGGAGCAAGAATGTAATAGAGTAACCAGTGAATCAACTGGCGACGTGTCCGACTCACGATACACGTGCGAGACATTCATGCTGGATCGACTGCGACATCTTCTTACGTCCAGACACGCTTTCGCTTTGGTTACAGACCACCCGGATTCTGATTCAGTGAACATGCGGATACTGCATGTGCCGCGGGTCACGTGACATTTGAAGTAGGGCAGAGAAGCTACATCTGAGAGCGGTGATCTGGCGGCTACGTAGAAAATAGCGATTCGTGGTTCGAGAGAATGATGAAGATCGATCTGCAACTACCGTAGCGAACATAGAATCACAAAGAATTACGAGGAAGCATATGTTGATTTGGAGCAAGTATGAACGCTGAGTCCAGACAGCTGCTCGACTGCCTTCGTTCGTATGAAATACGATTTGGTGTAAAAAAACAAAAGATAATATTGAGGAGATCTATTCAGGTTTATTGGTTTTTATTTGCACACTTGGGTGGAAGGTGAGACGTTTTCAGTATTACATTGTTGGATCAAGCGCTGGCTTTCGGGACATGATTAATCATCTTAGAAAGTCGCTGTGATCTTGTCCACAATTGAGGCAGCCATCGAAGCAGGCACAGATATTTTCAAGCATCGCTATGAAGGACGTCTGCGCTTTCGGTGACGGTAATTGCCAATAAACATGAAGAACGCGCCGAGCATTAAAGGAGAGAGGATAGGGAAGCGGATGCTTAGCGTGAGTATCCTGCTTGATTGAGTTGCAAGTGTTTCCTTCTATGTGACTCGAGAACTTGCCTTTCGGGACGTTCGAATGTGCTCTGTCCGTTGGAAGCGGAGTAGATGCACCCGCGCAGGTATCCGCAGCCTTATTGTCATCTGGTGTGTCGTCGAGAGAGATTATCTCAACGTGATTAAGCACAGTGGAAGCCGTGCGTTTTACACGTTTAGCGGCGGTGTGCGGTGCATCTTCTGTCCCGGAGCGCGTGCTCGATTTTGGTGCGTACGATGTGCTGGCTGATGTAAGAAGCAGCGGCTTTGCGCCGGCCAGGGTGCGACTGGTGGGATGCTGTGGTAAGATGATTGGTGGCGGTGTGTTCTATAGGGAAAATGCGTCGCGCACGATGAGAATGTGTACAATAGTACGCAAACACGTTTATCAAGGGAGTTCACTAAGGCAACAAATAGTGATCACAAATTACTTAAGTTAGCATGCAACTGTGGTGAACCTAGTACCTGCGACGAGTCGGAAAAGGAGTGTTTCGTGGAAGGGAACTCCGTCGAGCTTTTCTGGTCGGATGAGAGCCACATGCGCTTGGCGTTTTTTACTCGCTCTTTCTGTAAAATTTCTGGAACGAGATCGATCGCATTTATCACGGACGGTATACGCAGCGCTGTGGTGAGGGTATAATAGGAAACATTCAGCGAAGAGCAGTGGCTTGAGGATGCTAGAAATAGAGTAGCGGGAGTATTATAGGATATCACTAGTAAGACTACCTGCAAGCGGCGCGTACTGCTTCTCGGAAGTTATTCCGGTGTAAGTGGACGATACGGCTGCACTAGCAATTTCTCGGCAGCGGTTAGCGGAAGCCATTGTTTTGCTACGGAGACTCGCTTATGTCAAATCGAATGTTAGTCAGTGAGTATAACAACAAGGGTAAAAATATAGTCTATATTCTTTGCATTTGAATGGAGAGATGACCATAAAAACGCTCGCGAAGTCTAGGAAACGAGGCCCTGAACAGATTGGATGGTGATGGATCCAGACTAGTGAAACGGGAATACAGTACACTAGTTATATATTAGATCCACTCGCGAGTCCCTCTATTGATAGTGCGCGGTGGTGTAGTGTAGTACGCTCGGGTCGCTGGGTAATTCTTGTGATGAAGTAACTGTTCACAACTTGCAACAGTAGAAATACACGTAAGCAAGCCCACGGCTTGATACATCCATAGAATGTGACACTGATGCGTCGTGTTTAAGACAACGGGGGTGTAGCCATTGTTCATGTGGTCGATGCTAGTCATGTGCAAACAATCCCTAATCCCTTGCGTAGTCTTTACCCGTGGTAGAGTGAGTGAGACACTCAGCCGTGTTATATACGGAAAAGGGAAAGGTTCCAATCGACCTTATCCGCGTGATTGATCATCTTCTTCGCTGGATGATGCAGGCGGTTGTCTATCTTCTTCGCTGGATGATGCAGGCGGTAACGGAGACAGTGTCTCCACGTGTCGGCTATTAGCATCGTTTTCTTCTTCGTCTTCGACGCCGATCGACGAGATAGCCGCGCTATCGGAGCGTATGCGAGTTTCATCTCCTTGTGCGAGCGCGGTAACGGCCGCTCGGAATGCTTTTGCGTGGATCGTCGACTGTGCCGAATTGGCCTGAGGTCCGGCGCGATGGTGAAGATCGCAAGATAATCCTCGGTCGGTATTGGTGGATGGATCGCCTTGTATTTGCGCCAGTACAAGACCTTGGTCTAGCTTCGGTTGATGCAAAGATGATGCCGACGCCGCGACTGTAGTTTGGGCGTTCGAGTATGCAAGCTTGGTGGCAGAGTTCGTGGCCCCTCGCGGTCCGCAGGCGGATATCGTAGTGTGTCGTGCCGGTGGAAGGGGAAGCTTATCGCGTTCGAGGCAGTCCGTGAAACAATCACAAACGCCTGCCAGCATTTTTTGAAATGCCTGCTGAGCGCGGTCCGTAGCCAGTTTGTCGTTTACATCGGCCAACCGTTGAAGGATGCCCTCTACAGGACGCGGGTCCGCGAGAGGTGACTTGCGCGTGTCCGGGGTCCGTGAAAGAAGCTGCGGAATAGGTCCGTCGACATCACGGCATTTGTGGCAAGCTTCGCTGTTTGCATGTGTGTACGCGACCGCGGCCTCGTACAGGAATTGGCAGGCTGTTGGATTTTCAGCACTGCCGTCGACAAGTTGCTGAGTGTGAATTTGCTTGTTGTACGAGCGCGTGTGCGATGCGATATATGATGCGATAGCTTTATCCAAATTCTTGTAAAGGCTGTGAAGGTTGGAGATTCGGAGCATGTTATTGATGAAGGCTACGCGGTTCGGTTCTGACGCGTTGAGAGTATCGGGTCCCGGAAATTTGTTCGCGTGATCAATCAGGGCTTTATGCGTCTGGTTGAATAGGCCATTAGAACGGGAGAGGACAGAATCTAGAGGTCCGTAAAGCCGGTTATGCTTGTTGTGATTTGGATGAGACCACCCCCAAACAGACGGCGAAGGATGTACAACATCGGCGTGATCGGCGTAGTCCACAATATTGTCGGCTGTGGATAACTGTCTCACATGGTCTGTCTCATATCGTTTGAGAAAGTTCAGAATGGTTGCTTTATCTCCCGGAAGCTGCGCGGATGGGTCTGATGTATCTGAGTGGTTACATGTGAATGTGATTTGCACTGAAAGAATATCCGCTCATTCGTAGGGTCAGAAGAGTTACGGTCTTTAGGAACTAGATATAGAATGTTTACTTTGCGCTTCAAAAGAAAGATAGTAAAATACATTGCGCCACAATATCCGCTGCGGTGAGTGTGTTTCCGCGACCAAATGGGAACCACTCGTCGAGTTCCGGTAAAGGTATACTACCGACGGCGGGATGTACCGAGAATAACTGTTCTGCAGCAGGACTGGATGATTGCACCAGCGCGTTTGGGAGCGGTCTTTTCGTTGTAGCGGCAGTAGATGACTTAGTGGTGAATCGCAGGACATGTACGTCGGTAATCGGAGCAGGTATCGGCTGAGTGGTGGCCGGATTTATGTCAGAAGCCAGAATATGTGCACTTGACGTTGCGCTTTTTGGGCGCTCTTCCGCGCATGTGACTTTAGGCTCGTTCAAGTTTTCATATTGCGGATCTCGCTTCTGCGACGTGAAGTAGGCAGTAGATACGGCGGTAGTTGATTCCTCGTATGTTTCCTTGGGGGCGGCTCCGATGCCGGAAGTTTGGGCAACTCGCATTTCGCTTCGAAAACCGCCAGGGGGATTCTCCTCGTCGGAATCTACGTCGCTACTGTTGCTGAGAGGATCATCGACGCTTATTACCCGCGCGCTGCGCTTGTTAGATGCCTTTTTGAAGGTGGCTGCTAGACCCCGAGTCTGGGCAGCCTGCGTCTCGCGGTGAATGCTGCCAAGCGGAGTCTCCGCGTCCGAGTCCATCTCGCTACTGTTGCTGAGAAGTCTCTTGGCGTCATTTGTGTGAGCGCATCGAGTGTAACAGGTGTTATCTGAGACACTGAGTGCCGGCTGCATAAAATTTGACGAAAGCGCACCGGGAATGGGTACATCAGAGGGAAGAGCGTGACTCTCCATCTTTGCACATTGGGTGCTATTGTTGGTCACGGATGCTCTTGCGTTGCCGCTAACTTCCGTGCCGTCGGAGTCCTTTCCTAGTGTCGGTGACGCGCGCGTTAACGGCCGGTCCGAAACTGTTGTAGTGGCGAAAGTTGTAGCGGATGCGGCGCGTCCCACGGCGTGGGTGAGAGGCTCGGACGCTTCCGATTCGTCACTACTGTTGCTTAGTGGCTCCTCAGCGTCCTGTCGCCGGATCGTGCGATGAGGTTCTACGCTATTTCGTGAGATGTGTTTTGATTGCGGCGCCGTTTTGTCTTTGATCGGCGTAACGTTACAAGCAATCTCGTTTACGAGTTTTGACGGTAGCGAATTGTGCGAACGCCCAAGGGGTAGTAGTGGAGATGGAGAAGATACATCGCTGCTGTTACTCAAGAAGTCGATATCTTCGAGCGAATCCGTATGGGCCGTAGCAAGTGGACGTTTTGGGGATGCATTTTCTGTGATTTCCAAGTCGGTACGCTTTTCGGTATGAGCAGCGTGCTGATAGGGGGGTTAGCATAAAGGTTTGACATAGTGTTTTCAAGTAGATCAATTAGGGACTAAAAGTACCATAGCGGCCGAAGGTAAACCCGGAAAGCTTGACATAGTGTTTTCAAGTAGATCAGTTCGGGATTAAAAGTACCATAGCGGCTAAAGGTGTGACGGCGACGCTCGTGTTGGAAGAGTTACCCGCTCCGATTTTCGGGACATTTGAAGTGGTAATGGTATTCGGCGGGGATGCTTCACTGTGTTGCATAGGCTTACGTTTTTTCGCTGATGGTTGGACATTCGGGTCCTGTGCGGGGCCGCGTTTGGACGCCGGTTCCGGGGCGGACGAAGCAGCGGAAGCTCCCGATCCTGTAACGTGTTTGCAAGATCCCCTACGCAAGGAAAAGCAACGGTATAAAAAAGAAACGATCATCATTGTATAAACCCGAATGTAATATTTGCACTAGAGGATACGTTGAGAAACGGCTTATGAACTCCAGATGCTAATAGTTTCTAATACCGGGGATCGTGGACAAGAAGAAACAAGGACTTATTACCCGCTGCAGCATTTAGCGTACTTGTTGTTGCGACATTTTCCGCACGAGGCGTCAGCGCCGCGCTTTTGGCAGTCCCTTTTTTCTTCATTTTGCTTATATGAAAAAGAAGTAACGAGGGCTGAATAGTGTGCCACAATGTGTGTTTACCGTGTTAGTATCAGCAAATGTGTTTAGATGCTTAGGTGAGCAACGCTATAAAATATTTTGCGACACGCGTGATTTCGGCAAGAAAGCCGGGAGTCTGGAAATGTGATGGACGTGTAGGGATAATGAGACAGCGAGATACCGGTACATATGTTGTGAACTAAAATACGGCGCGTGTGCGCGATGATAGGATGTGCGGATGGCGGAAACCCGATTGATATTCCAGATCGTGAATCTGACTGGCGGACAAGATAAATTGTGTGAGTTTTTGTATTTCGATCTGGCAATTGTGATCTGTGTACGGGCAAACGACATGCGAGATTATGCCATCAGACAATGTAAAGGAAGGATCGCGGCGATATCAAATGCCTGGGTTCTATTTCGGGAAGAAGGAGCTTACGCCATTAGGCGCGAGTCAATCTATGTATAACGTCTGGGTATGCTAGATACAATGATACGAACTGCGCACGGCGGGGAATCCGGTTCTGTACTCTGTGGAGTACGGGGTATATTAACTAAGAAAATATAGAATAGTATAAGTGTAGGGGAATTCGAGTTCATGGGAGAACAAACGAGGGATTCGAGTGCATGGGAGAACAATGCAATAGTCGGCGACTTGATGACTAGGTAGCCTGGGAGTCCATCCGTAGTAGCAGGTCCAGGGGTGTGTCCATATTCGCGATTGATATCATCCGCGGGTAAATGCACGAGAGTCGCTGGCTTTTTCGGGTGAAGCGAACGCCGGCTCTCGAAAGAGACATTTATCGAAACAGTTTGTGACACCATCCAACATGTGAAGAAACGCTACTCTGGCATGTCCGCTTTGCAGCTCATCGTGAACATTAGCGAGACTTTGAAGTTTATTCGACAGCAGTGCGTTCTGTGTCCCCGGAAAATGCAGGGATATTGGAACGGCGGTCAACAGTCGAGGGATGGGTCCTTCGGGGTGGTTGTACCTTACATCTGGCTCTGCAAAAGTGCTGTAGTGCCCGTGCCGGTATGAGGTCACCGCATCTATTAGCCACTCGTACATTTGTGGACTGTAGGCGGGGTCTTCTAAAAAGTTGGATATAGTCTCTGCTCCACGTTTTGTAGATGTGCGATGTTCTATGTGCATTGATATAGCGCGGTCGAGGTGATAGTACAGCTGCTGGATGTTGCTCATAGAAACTATCTTCTCAATAAATTCGGTGCGTCCTCGCGTAGTGTCGTGGTGATAAATATCATCTTGGAACATTTCAGCATTCCGTTGCAACGCGGCGTGGGTCAGTTGAAAAAGTCCCAGATCCAATGTCGGAATCTGATTGAGGGCGGTGAATTTTCGGCGATGCTGGTTAACATCTGGATGCGCCCATGTTAAGCTGGAAAATAACGTGGCGCCACCTAGTGGTCGAGTCGGTGTCCGCCGTTCGTCGACTGGATGCGCCGTGAGCGAAGACTCGGTGGGTACGGTTTCCGCGACGTTGATCATGGATGCTGTAGCGCGTCTCTCTTCTTCTTTTCCAAGTACAATCAGGGAATGTGATAACCGATCCTCCTCGTCGCTGCTATTCGTTAATATCTGGATAGTGTGGGAACGAACTAAAAATAAATTCGTTGAGTATGGGAATTCGTGAGACTAGTAAGAAACTATACTTGTAGTAGCTTAGTTGATAAATAGACATGGTAATGATTACTGCGTTTCGGTCGGAGTGGTCCGTTTGAGACGCGCATTTCCTGCTCCGTTTCTGTTGGGTTGGTGCAGACGAGGAACAAGCGTTGGAGGCGTTGCCGCGGCAACGACGAGCATTCGAAGAAGTCACGGGAATACTGTCCGTCGATCGTTTCTGCGTCTTAGTTCTCGGCGGACGATCTGTTTTGGGCAGCGGAAGATAAGTGCGGTAGGGAAAATTGCAAAACCGGAGTACGTGTCTTGCTATGACCTTATCTCATCGGCGTCCAAAGAGAAATGCCTTATGCTGTCGTGCCGCGAATCTATAAAGTGAAGAATTAGATACATACCCGGCTGACTTCCATGGTGGATATTCGGCGGAACAGGGGATCGAGTAAATCTGCGTCGATCGACCGGAGCTTCATCTTTTTCTAGGGACATTGTGCAGACTTGGGGTGCGTTTATGATTTCGGTATGTTCGTTGAAAAAAGTAAAATGGTCACTACGGTCGATTACGCGTTTCAGCTGGGTATGAGCTAGGAGGCGAAAATCTCCAATTCATGTATCTAGATGTGAGCGTCTATCGGACTTAATACTTGAAGTGACGTATCTATTAGTATACAGAGAGAATAGCGTGCACATGTCGGTCCGTGTGTTATGTTTCTTTTCTGGAAGATACATTGGCCGTATAGAGATGATGTGCACGTTGGTCGCCTTTAGTTTAGTCGAGGTCGGGGATGGTGATTTGCAATTTGCAAACTGCGCAGATTTCCTGGCAGAAACCATCTTAAGGAAAGTCGATGATCGAAAAAGACGATTTTTAATATTTACGAGTTGATATAAGAAGGGGTGCCTTTTCTGTTTAAATCTGATCGGATAGCACGCAAGTAGAATTTGCAACAGACAAATGTACTTAGTTTCTGATCGGTTCAAAATGGACCGGACAGCATTCAAGTATATTTTGCGACAGTCGAAGAATATGTCGGATAAAACCCGCTCCAGGTTTTTTCTATTTACGACACAATACGTGATCTCACACACGTGAACACTGTGAGCGGCATATTTAGTCCGTTACAAAGAAACGGAAGTAAGATACGTCTTATATGTTGTGAATGGGGCATGTGAGACATGCATTTCTCGTATACCACGCGACGATCAAGTTTATCTATTTCGGTAGATGCCCAGTGTCGCCCTTTGGGCCAAGGGTAAAGCCTTCCATGGGCATCTCCTCTTGGTCTTGTATCGGCGGCAAATCACTGTCGGCGGGATGTTGGACTGGAGATTCTGTCAAGCCTTTGCCGAGCGCTGCCGCAGCCGCGCGTCGATGCAGATCGTCGTGTAGGGATTTGTCCAGCTGCTTTCCCGTTTCGAGAGCGTCAATTTTCTGCGATCGATCAATGTGGCTGAGGATCAGCATGCGCACTACGGAAACGTGGCATATCCAGCGGCTTATATCTTCAGCCGCTGCGAAGAGATCGGAAATTTTCATTTTCGTGATTACTGTTTTAATATCGGGTATCTCAATCCCGTCTTTCAAACATTCACGAGCGTCAGTCACGGCATCATTTCCAGGCAGTGCACGCAGAATGTCCCCGAACGTGAGAGGAACGGCGATGTCGACATAGCTGCCATTACAACTTCGCAGCCGCATGCCGTCTTCAGGCTTATAGTGCACTAAGCCATATCCGGTGTCATCAACAGCGAGAAGATCACTCGTCGAGGAAGTACCGCCGATGGTAGCGGCAATACCCGCTCTGTCGTGTTTGGGATTATGTTTCGTTGCCGTTGCCGAAATAGGCGGGCTATCTTTTGTGGTCTTGGTCTTTTTCATGGAACTTGCCGGCTGTGCTTCCGCACCGCGCTTCATTGAGGATACAAGACCGGTATCTTTTCGGAGAGCTTTGCTTGTCTTCATCGATCCGGCAAGACGCCCTGGCTTAGCCGGTACCCTCCCGGCTGAATCGGTTAAACCCTGGTCACCTGGAGCACTAGTGTGCGCTGTATCGTCTTCAGGTTTCGGTTGTTCACGAGATGCTGGCTCGGCAGTAGCGTCTTTGCCTGCAGCAGATGCTTCAAGATTTTTGGAGTCAGTATCGGCTGAGCCCTCACCAGCGCGAGATCCCGTCGCGGATACGAGTTTTTCAGCGGGAGATGCCGACACATGGCTCGACATTTTCCCTAGATTATCTTCGCTTGCATCTGTCGGCATAATGTCGCTTGTGCCTGCAACGTCGGATGTCTGTGCTGATGTTCCTTCGTCCCCAAGTTTAATAGATTTATCGAACTTCTGATCCGGAGTAGCGTCCGCAGCTGCATCAGCCGACTGTTTTTTCATAGACCGCGTATCGACGGAGGTGTCGCCTGCGTCAGATGTTTTCAGGGAAATTAGCTTGTCTGCAGGTTTCTCCGGTTCGTGAAGTGCCTCTTTCGCAGGATTATCTTCGTCGGCTTTCCTTGTTAGTACGTCGTGGTCGCCGCCCGTCGAGGGAAAGGTGGCTCCCTCGGATTTGGTCGGAACGACACCCAAAGGAGTATCCCCAGTAGATACTGTCTTGGCTGCTGGAGGACGGGATAGGGGATTACCTCGCTCTGGTCCTGACTCAGGCGCTACCGCCTTGACCGACTTCGGTGACTCAGAGTGTGCTTGGACCGCTACAACGTCCTTGCTCGTATCCTCTGCTGTTGCGACTTCTTCGGCATCTAGTTCTTGTACGTGGATGATGGGCGGTTCGTCCGACGGCGCAACGTTTTTACCGGAGCGGTCGTCGGAAGAACCCAGGGACGGGCGAATCGACTTATTCGCAGGATACTCGCTCGTCGAAGGAACTGGGCGATCCAACAACATGAACCCGGCGACGTAGGTGTCCTTCTTCTTCTTGTCACTACCTGAAGCGATACAGTTGTAAATTCGATATAAATCGTGTTGATCAGTGGTAATTTATTAGCGAGAGAATTGCTGAGTGACCATTTCAATTTCAGAGAAGAAATGCAATACACTGGGGACATGTCTAACAATCTGTGGGGAAAATGCTAATACCCTCAACCACTTCGTCGTTTTCGTCGAGCGCGAAAAACCGGATCTTTCGAATTGCCTCGGATTTCTGCGATGCGAATCTGTTCATCAAGTTCTTGTGCGAAGTGCGGATATCGGATGGGCGCGTGTCGGATTCTTTCGGATAGTACTCCGCGTGTTCGTCGCAAGGAGTTCCCAGTAGTACGCGTACGAGAAATGGCGCCTGCAGTATAGAAGGTGTTGAGTTTCGTATTCGTTTAGCGAAATCGAGAAAGTCTGGGGAGAGTATGAAGTTTACACTATGAGAGACTGCGAATAGCTGAATATTTGCTGAATTTGATTTATGGATAACGAAAAAGCGCGAGAATCGAGCGGCGTTTTCACTATGAAGAACACCAGATGATCGACTAGTTGCAGTTAAAGTACCACGAATGTGCCGACTTCGGTGATGAGTGGTTGCGTCTTGTCAAAATCAGGATTCGTGGATACTTCAATCCCACCTGCGAACCACTGTACTCGTTCGGCGCGCTCCAGCAACTTGAGAAAGACTCTGAAGATTGTTTGTTTGAGGATTTAAACGTTCGTGAGGAGATGGCGCGTAGAAGAGCAGCGCCTTTATATGGACTGCCAATCTATTGAGGACATGACCGCAGCTGCGTCAGGTTAGTTATAGAGTATCATCTTAGTGTAGGACAAATCATAGACAGCGAAATTTTGAACCCCTTAGACTGAATCACCCGCTTTACCACGTACTGGGTGATAACGCGGGAAGTAGTAATTCGTACTTTTTCCATTTTCCACTCGGATGCGCAATCGATGTGACCCGGCATTTATCGTTTTCCTGAAATGTTGGGTACGGCGATAGTAGAGCGAGTTCCTGAAGAGAGAAATCTCGCGATTCCCAATATCCGGCTCCAATATACCAGTACGCTTCGGGTAAAAGCTCACTCGTGAGTTGTACGTCCCTACGGACGGCGTTCGAGTCGGTGGCTCGATCTGCGTCCGCCATTGTGGGTGAGAGATTGCGTTGTAGTGATTGAGTAGGTATTTATCCGATAACAAGCCGACGAGAATACTAGTAACAGACGATAGAAAGTCTAGCCAGAAGACTATTAGCGACCGCGTGTATGTTATTCCCTGGTAAATCACGTAGTATGTAATAGGGTAGGTTCTGTGATATCGAGATGCAAGCCGCGAAATCTGATACCATCGTGCATCCAAAATGTGCACATGTAAAAAATAGATTCTTAATTTTGAAGTTTAGCAAAAATAGAAGTCGGCGGCGAACAAGGTTTCCGTGAACAAATCGAGCAGCGCGTATATCAGAATTCTGAGTGAGAGTGAACGTCTGCACGATTGTGATAATGAGCGAAGTTGGGAGAAGAGCAGCACAAGGGAATTTCTATTCCGTCTAAGATTGGCGATCGCGCGCACCAGTGACTCACACCAGAATGGAACGTACGATCTGAAGCTAGGAGTCGGACGCTGCGAGAGATTTCCATTCTATGTAACACTTCGGATGATCGAACTCATTCAGCGACACAATATAAAAAGACGATAGGTGGGTATCACTCAACGTGCAATATGATCCAAGAGTGGATAATGGAATATCTTTGACCAGGCGAACGTAGCGCAGTGAGATTGTGGAACAGTCTGTCATCGCATAACCCCGGAATTAGTAGTACCACCATAATAAGGGAGTAGCATCGTAACACCGCTACACACGATGTACACCCCACTATTTAGTGTAGACTGCAAAGCAAACTAACGGTGCTTCGGATTAAGCTACAGTCGCATGATTACCGGGCAAGAAGCAGCTAACCGAGGGAAAGTGTCTCGATTGTCACCATTCGTGGCATTTATCGCGAAGCGTTGTCACAGTTGCCGCTGGCATGTTCAACAAGGCCAATGCAGCCGTACAAGTGCCACAAGAAGTACCTTTGAGAGATATCTGAGCTCCTACTTTACAAACCGACTGAGTATACATGTATAGCCATCGACGTTGTAAATGAGTCATGCGTCTCAGCCTCTGAGAAGAGGGTAAGGCGAAAGTAAAACCCACGAATTATCACTGGGACTCATCCCCTGGGTGGTACACGCGGTCATCCCCTTCCTGATCTGAGTCGTCTCCGTCTTCGTCCTCGGATTCCGCCTCTTTATCATCGTTCTGCTGGAAGTCGGCTCCCTCGTCACTTTCCTCATCGTCGGCTGGATCGTTGACATCATTATCGTCCTCGTCGGAAGAACATTGGAGGTCGATCTGTTCCCCACCGTTGTTTTCATCATCGTCGTCCTCTGCGCTGAGTCCTCCGGTAGTTTCCACGCGCCGCGAACTAGCGGTCAAAAAGTGTTCATCTTCGGAGCCGGCGGGGAATAAACGTTTTTGCATAGGTTTCTTCTTTTCGCGGCTTTTGTCTTCGAAGCGCACTCGCTTTGTATTCGTGCTCTGTAAGGCATGAGGAGGATTGGATGAGTCGCGGATTCTCTTCAAAATAGATGGCGCATGCTTCATATGCGGCGTCGCTTTACTCGATTGACTCTTTTTGCTGACCGCATTGGTCGTGGATCGCGCGGACGTATTCACTAAAGCCGGTCGTTCAGTTTTACTCGACGTCTGCTTACTGTGCCCAGTACGCGAACCGGAAGGACCCGAGAACAGAGTTGTGCGCGGAGATGCCACTGATTCTGAGTTAACCCTGAGTGGATTTTCGGCGCTTTTTTTGCAGCGCGTAGTGGATCGCCCGCGAATCGTTGCGGCGTGTTGTTCGTCCATCGACTCACCCGGCCGCGGTCGCGTTGGCACCCATGATTAGCGCGATGATACCAGATTTGACACTAATGCTGAACTCAAAATATGGGAGGTAAGGTGTAAGAAGATAGGTGTGGGTAATGTGTATACTTCTTAATCTCCGGAATCGCGCTGGTAGATAGCTCGCGATTGCTTCAAGAAGTTGGTTGCCGCTTCAGCGTAGGTTCGTTGAATCGCTTCCTCTGCTGGAGATTAGATTTCTTCGTCGATTATTGCGATCTTACAACATGACAAGTTCGTGTGTGAGACTTCGAGCGTTTTGGAAACTCGCAACATTATTGCGACATGTACATTCCTCATCGCTAAAGTTACGTTATGCCTTAAAGCGCCTCGTCGACCGTGCCTTTCCAGTGCCGATTTTTATCATGCGACTTCTTGAGCAATGCCTGATATGAGGTTCCTCCATTTCCGACGATGTGATGAATCAGCGTATATTAGAGGTAATTTGCAGAGTCACTAACTGCAATTTAAGTAAAAAAAGGAGATTCGCAAGTTTACTGCGCAAGTTAGCGGCAAGTTACCCTTGCTTTATCTACGCCAGGTTGCGTACACCGTAATTTTGTGACGACGTGCACCAGTCGTCAATCTTTTTCACTGCCATGTTCACGACGCGTTTCGGCGAAGGTACACGCGGGCGTAATTCTGGCGACCTTTTCGGGGTTTTGGTTCCCGTATTAGTCGCCTTGGGTTTGCCCGACAGTACGCCTTTACTGATCTTCGCTTTCGGGGCGCCTGCCTTGGACTTACTTTTCATACTAGGCTTAGGCGGAGGTGGACACGCTGGACCACGCTCGTCTGGCGTTTTGAGTTCAATTTTGTAGCACGGCCAGTTTTCTCCCGGGGGCGGCACCCACTGAAGATGTTTGAAATCGCCCTCATACATCTTCAACAAACACACGTGAGGATCGGAGATCCCGCGGTCGCACGAACGGACGACGAGGCGAGCATACAACGCGCCCTGAAGTGTAGAAGATGAGTACCGTGCAGAATTGTGTAGTTGAATTTCGCACCTTGAGCTCGGATAAGAAATGATACTCACAAAAGTAAACAGAAAAGCCACCACCGCAGCGCGATGACGGGTACGACTCATAGAAAAACGTGATTACCACAAAGCATTCGTCAGGAAGAACCGTATCCGGAGGATAGTTATCGTCTCGCTCGGGTAAGAGCCCACTGCGCATCTGAGCGTCGATCGTGGCTTGCGTATACCTGCAAAACATAAGATAACACAGCGATGCATATGAAGACGAGTAGAGAGATGGGCAATCAATAGACGAATCCAATACATTCCATGGCATGCCATGGTGCAAGGTGCTATAGACAAATTTATACGCGTCCCACGTTTTCTTCTCGTCATCCCAAATCATGGCGTTTTGGACAATTACGGTGTCCCCGTTTTCATCTCGTTGAACAAACGACGTCGCATCTCGCATGAACGACATCTCCCAATCCGACTGTTTGAGCGCTTTTTTCCAGCGTCCGGCTGTGCGGTGAAATTAGACATGGAATGCATATAGCGATAAAGTAACACACGCACGTGTGAAATAGTAAGGTAGAGATTATTTGCCGTCCATAAAATTGTTCCGGGACAAGCCGCTCAAAGAGTACTTCCCGTGACGTCGACATGTTTTACTCTAGCAGTACTTCAGAAGCTGACGAATCTAACAACGGAAAAGGTAAGATCGGCTGCAATTCTGCTACCAGTTCAATATTGTTCCCTGTCGAGTGTTTGATGGGCGATGGTGGTAGTTGTCCGCAGCTCGAGATATATGGTCACTTATTAGTCCGAAGAGGAAATAATCTGGGGAACATACGATTGGAGCAATTTGACTTGAATGGTCATCAAAAAGTGAGACTATTTGGGCTGCAGAGTTTGCAGCGTCTAGTTGATGGGCGATGATATGAGAGGGGGTCACGTCTGATAAGCACAAGAGAGCCAATGCAGGTCGATATCGCGGCTGTCAACAACGCGCCTTTCATTAAAAGTCTTGAATCTAATCTACAGCACATGTATCTAGTCAACGCCCGTCAGTCTGCTAATAGGTCGTCTTCTTGATCCGGTATATCTTCATCTTGCACGGCAGCGGTAGGCGCGGTCGACTCGTTGACTTTGCGGGATTTCGTCCTACTTTTGGCGGTTGGTAAAGGCTGCGCCCGCTTGCGGGGAGCTTCTTCTTGTCCATTGTTAGCAAGATCTGGGAATTCGTCAGGTTCTACATCAGCAAGGCCAGGAACATCGACTGTGCACCCGCGGTGCATCTGCGCGTCTTTGAGGTCTGCAATAGCTACCGTTTTAGCTAATAAAAACGCGGTGCCTCCGGAGAGAAATTTCTGTGATGATGTGGGAGTGAAGTATTAAACTACATGGTGCCGATATACCCAGCGCTCAAGTTCGAGATCTCAACAAAATTAGAGGAGGAGGATGGGACAGCGAAACAAAAAATAAAAACGGTACTATTCCGACCGCCTCTGGATTCATTAAGTTTTCGTGAATGTCCCGCGCTGGTGTCACGGCGAACGACGGCCCAAACCGGTAATCGTATTGAACTGGAGCAAGTATTAGAGGCGACTACAGAATGTGACAGCGTCGTACGTTATAGTAAGGATAAAGTGGTGGAGTTCGGAGCTAACCCTTTCCATAACAAGCGAAGCTCCGGCGCGTTCTCTTCCACCTCTCCTCGCCATACGCAGTGCCGGATCGTGTAATTTGTTTTGTGCACATGTCGCCCAGTTGTGAGTTCCCAGTGTGCCCACGCGAGCCACTCTACCGCCAGCGGGGTCTGAGATATGTTGAAGTAAAAATTACCCATACGAGAAGGACGAAACTGTTACAATTGTAGCGCCGCGGGATGGTCCCCGAGCGCTATAGAAGGAGAACGTAAAACTGATACGAAACGAGTCAAGGATGCCACTGAAACGCGATGCGTCACTATACCACGTCGGTTCCAACTGGCCAAGGTTCGAGATAGCGGGCGCCATCGGGGTTAGGCGGGAGAATACCACGCGGCGCCAGTTCTTGGAGGGCGAGCGCGATGTTGTGTTAGAGAGAAAATTGAACACACAGAATACCTTAGCGGAGTGGATTTAGACAATGCAGCCATAAGCGTTTTTCTTGCGATCCCTCAGTTTCTTGGCTAGCTCCCCTTCGGACATTTCGATTTCAGCTTTAATCAGTGCCTTCTGCGCGGTCTCTACGACGCTGAATAAAGTCAGAAGATCGTCCATCGAATAATTAGAAGCGGACTATCATGTAAAATTTTGGGTAGAACCAATGGACACAGCGATCTGGATCAACGTCGATTGTACTGCATCATAATTGTAGGTTTGCGGCATATGACGTCGACAGGGGCTTTGACCATACACTCAGCCAGAAAGTCTGGAACGTTCACGGTTATGTAAGAGCGGGCCACTCGTTGAATCTCGTCTGGCGGCAACCGCTCTGGAGATGGTAATGTCTTGACTTTATCGAGCTCTAGTGGCGCTCTTCGCGAAATATCGCCGAGCGAACTTAACGTTGCGGCAGCCGTGAACAAGTTGCGCATCATTTCGCGCCCGCGCGTTTCCGAGAGCCGCGTCTGTATAATCAGAGGGATGAATAAAGTTAAAGGCGGACACGTTTAAGCTAGTGCTCTCGACAGGGAATCTTACGAACCCGCGAAACTACCAGGAAGACTATCGGAAGAGTACGACGAAAGACGTGTACCAAATCTTTGGGCATGAGCGGGACTGGGTCAAGCGCCGGGACTTGGCAAACCGGTGCAGAGAATAGCGGCCCAAGACGTGCGTTGTAACAATGCGCCTTGTTAAGTTTCGATGGTTGCAAATACCCGGCATAGCGGCCGTAGTAAATCGGTATGTCGCTCAAATGAATCGCTACCGGTGCTTCTTGGTGCAATCGATCAAGTTGTTTGTAGGTCTCCGCCATGACTATCGCGTGGGTATTAGAGAACAGACTCAACTCTACAAGGAAGTGGATAATATTGGAAACGCAAGTAACCAAGAAATGGCCAAAAATAACGGACCTGCCGGCGACCCCGTTGGATATTTAAAAGACCGGCGGCTCAGTCGAGATCAAACTAGACAAGATAGCCGCTCCATTAACCCTAAAGCTTGAATTCGCTGGGAACCACTGGGTGACTGCGTGGCTGTAGATCGGCGGCGTTGCTCCCATTGGCCCATAGTGTACGCGAAGCGACGTATTGACGTTCGACTTAATTTCCTGAATCAGCTTTGCCAGCCTCTTGTCATTTGTCCCACATCCGGCAGTCTGCTTTAATATCTGCTCTCCGCCTACTTCGTCCCAAACAAAACTCCATTGCCATTCCTGACTATTGAAGCAGTTTTTTAGGAGGCCGTTCTTCTTCCCTCGTTTCTCGATAAGATACTGCTGCACCGTCACTTTGACTTGAGGAACCTCGATTTTATGTCGCGGCATCTTTTCGAAACACTCGCGTGGTATGATGCCCGAATTGACCTGAAAAGAGGTTGATAGAAGCGAGAAAGAATAGCGTCCAAGCATAGCTCATAATATTTTCCTGTACAACACGAGATGCGTGCAGCACACGACTAATGTCCACATGGGGATAGCGGAGATGTCTTAACCGCAGATATGCCACCTATATTATTACACAAATACTACGCGACAGCACGGTTTAGCTATTACAGAGCAAGACTAGGGTCCATAACAGTACTGGAGGTTGTATTCTCGTGTGTGCAGTAGATGTATACGTAGTTGTGGGACCACAGCGATCAATGTGTATGTGATGCGCTAGGCCTAAAAATTTTAGGATCGTAACCTACTTTGCTGCACAGGAAAGAATCAAAACCTTACGGGGCTCGATGGTAGAGCGAGCGATGACTCAAAAGAGTGGATATCATTTCGTGTACAGTAGATGCATCGTTAAGTCTTTTGCGCAGTGATCGTCGCGATGCACCGTGCTTAGGATTTGTAAAATTGCGACCCACTTGTTAGTACACGAGATGACTGCAACTATATGGTGCATAGGGAGAAGAGGTCCGGTTTATAGGACAAGAGCGTGTATCAGCTCATGTCTAGCGGATATGTCCGTAAGCGTTGTTGCATTGTGATCATTGTGATACACTATGCCTAAAGTTTTTACGGTTGCACCTTACATTGAAGGACACGGAATCTCTTATCAAAACTCGCTGATAGCGTTTGAATTTAGCCTGAACATATACGTTGAACGTGGCGTGTGCCTTTCTAAATATATGCCCGCTATGGTAGGTACCGTTTAGGAGTGGGAAAGTCGCGGTGTGTGAAAATTGTAGGAACCGACGTGTGTGAAAATTGTAGGAATCGCGAAGATCGACTCCTCAAATAAAACTCGGCGCAACAACGGAATAGCGGGTGTTGCCGGAGGACATTGTTTCTTACCCTAGAAGGATTATAACGCGACGACGGCAAAGTTGAGTCCCTGTTTCTGCGAAAAAGTGGATTTTGATCTGTCAACTAGATGACATACCAGTATGATGGGAGATTAAGCTACCAAGTGAATATTTGGAATAAAGGTTGACCACGCGGGGAACTTGGGTCCAGCAGGCGAGACAAATTCGCGACAAGGTATCGCCACAGTGGACTTGATTTTCATCTTATCAGGGCAGGATCTCGGATGCCACAGAGATGCGGTAGAGTCACGTGGATCGCAGCAACTGAAAATGATTTTTTCACGGTGACACAAGATCGATCGATGAGAAATTTCCTCAAATGTTACATAATAATACCTCGCGTATTGATTCTCCACGAGTGTTCATTTATCAAGTGTATGTTAGTACGTGATGCATGTTCAAATTCAAATTCTAGAGCATCAGTTTTATTTTCATTGGGGAGATAATTTAAGATCGCCGAAACCTGCAGCGAGACAGTGGCAGGGTGCTTAGTCTCGGTAATCGCAGCTCTATGGGGGGCTGGGAAGAGTGA
>CAJINU010000152.1:0-49229 GCA_905178165.1 Amoebophrya sp. A25
TTTTTTTTTTTTTTTCCTCTCCTTCCTTCCTGTTCTTTTTTCTTCTTTTCCCCTTCCACCTTTTTAGGTGTACTTCATGGGAATGATGGCCTGCGTAGAGACCAGCAGATTCCACATCTGCTCGAACTGCGACCATTCGATGCGGCAAGTCCACACGGATGTTTGAACCTCTTCCAGCAGTGTGCGCACTGGTGCGCTGTGCCTGAGCCTTTCCAAAAGGCCTAGCCTCATTTCTGACCGCATCAGAGTGGCCAGCGCTTTGGTCACCTCTTCGGTCATGTTCGTTGGCTCCTGGAACGTGACGACCTTGTGCGTGCTCGTCGTGCTGGTGGTCGTTGGCCCTGGTTGTGCTGCTTTGCTTAGCGCCAGAGCGTTGGCCACCGGTTTCTTTGCTGACCACGACAGAGTGGAGAACCAAGACCTCCGCTCTTCTCCTGTGACCTCTTCTTCTTCGCTGTCGGATCCTGCTCGGGACACTCTGCTTGGCTCTTCTTCGTCGAACATCTCCGCGTCCTCTTCTCGCTGTTCCTCCGCGCCATCTTCGGCCGCTTCGTTCCTTTTGCGTTTCTTCGCTCCTCCTGCCTCTGCTTCTTGCTTCTCTGCGTCCGGGTGCGCTCGTGCTTTCCTACGTACGGTTAGGACAAGGGCGGCGGGCTCTTGTCTGCTCTTCTTTGCTTGTTGTTCGGCCACCTCGACCCACGTCCCGTCCTGTGCCTCGTCTGTGGTGGGGCATCTGCGGCGCAGCTGCTCGACCAACTTGCCAACCACTGCTCTCTGCCCGTCAGGTAGGAAACCGCCGTCGGCCCGCGTCACTACTACTTTTGTAGCCTTTACCTCGTCCGTGTAGGGGATGCACGTGGCTCCCCCTTCTCCTTCTTTGGCTTCTTTTTTCTGCACAAGCAGATACTTTTCGCGGTCATCCTCGAAGACGTAGGCGTGCTCCTTTTCCGGTTCTGGTTTGCTGCCTTCGGGTTCGTCTTCCTGCTTGGTGCTGTTCGCTGGTGCCCGCTCTCGCTTTTCGGCTTTGTGGATTCGCACCACGTTGTACGGCGGTGAGGTGGGCATCGCCTTCATCATTGTGAGAATCCTCCGGGCCTCTCCAGGCGCTTGGGCCAATTTGAAGAGCAAGGTAACGAAGGCATCCTGTGGCAAAGGCAAGTCACAGAGGTCTTCCAGGTCCAAGACCTCTAAAACCGTTGCCCAATCGACCTCAGCAAGCAGCATAGAGAGGTCTACGCGGATTCCGATCCCGGGGCGGTAGGAGTCGGACATCCACGCGGGGCGTTCGCCCGTTTCTTTTTTCGCTGGTGGTTTTGTTCGGTTCTGCTTGTCGTCTTCGTTGCTGCCTGTTGGCTGCCGCTCTCTTGCCTGGCTTCGTCCTCGCGCTCTGCTGCGTCCCCTGGGTCGGTCTTCGTCGTCCTTCTTGCCGTCTCTGCCCTTCGTGTCCTTTCCCTTCTGGTCCTTGCCTCTGCCTTTCGCTCCTTTTTTTCCGTCTTTCTCCGCCTGCCAGATGCTTTCCGGCACCGCTGTGTCTTCCTTTTTGTTTCGGAGGTTGACCTCCTCGCCGTCCCTGTTCCGGTAGCCGTTGTCTGTCAGTTGCGGCGTGTAGATGAGGGCGTTGTCCTCTTTCTCTTTGTTGAGCCACTGCTTTAGCTTCGTCACCTCTTCGCTGCTGCCGTTTCTCAGAATGGCTTGCCAGCCGATCCGGAAACATTTTGGGTGGAAGTTGAATCCATCCCCGGCCTTCGTGTTCCACAGTAGGTCTGTGATCGAGTTCTGAACTTTCGACCGCCTGTCCTCGTTCCTGAACGTGTCCTGGAACGCTGTGCGCCCCGCTTCTCGGGCCGCGTCCTTTCCTCCTCCGCCCATGGCGTCGGCCGTTGCTGTCTTCTTCGCTTCTGTCTTCGTCGTGCGTCCTGTATTTTGAAACAATTGGAAGTATGGCGGTATAATTTCCAGCAGTTCCCCCCCTTCTCGTCTGTACTTTATCGACGGCTGGGGGCCGTGCGTTCGGTGGATCTTTCCCCAGAGTGTCAGCGAGAACCTGGGGCCGCCTGCTCTGACTGCGTGCCGCGTCCTCCGGTTCTCTTCCCTGGTGAACCAGCGGAGCAAGGCGGGGGCGGTTGTCTCCTGGCGTCCTGGTCCCTTTTCGTCGTCTTCCCAGCGGAATTCCGTGGCTCCCACCGAGAGAACCACCGCTACGTCTGCCTCTCCGAATTCGTCCCGATGGTATCCTATTGCCTCCCCTTGCTTCCTGAAGACATTCAGGATAGCACCGCACTCCCCTGCGAGATTGGCGGTTTTGTAGATCCAGGAGGCCAGTTTGTGGATTGCCCTCGGCGAGCTCGTTTCCGCCAATTCGAACGACAGCCGGCGCAGTTTGCGGACTGCTCCTGTTTGGGCGTTCCGCTTGTGCACTGCGCGGACGTCTTTGTAGAATGCCAGGACTTCCTCGAGTATGTCCCAAGGGTCGCCCGCCACCTTCTGTAGCTCTTCACGAGTTACTTCAGCCACGCCGCGGGGCCCCCAGCTCCCTGCCCCTCCCGCGTCGAGGTCACGGAGGTATCCTATCCACCGTTCCGCCATGCGGAGGGGAACTGCGGATGTCAGTGAGATAGAGTCCCATTCTAGTCATATTTGTTATTACCTCGCGCGGACAGCTTACTACTGTCCGCGATGTCTGATCTACCCTACACTCTACTCTCCTCTACGTTACACACTCTACCCTTATGCTACAAATTTGCACTCCTAGGCCACGCACATCTATCCCAACAAGAGAGAGACAATAGAGACAAGGCAATACCTCACGTCTCGCTTCTTAGTTTCGCCTTTGCTCGGTCGTTTCTTGGCCTCCTTTGCTTCTTTTGGTGGGGCATAGATCCACGCCGCGTCCCGTCGTTGTCTCGTTCCTGTTCGAGGGTGGTGTGACGATGTGTTTAGATGCAGCGTCTAAGTGGTGACCTGCTCAAATAGGTCATCTAAACACAAGGGCAAGCGCAGCAACACATGTACCCAGTAGACGCCTGCCCGTCTGTACATGTGTCCAGTAGACACCCAGGCGTCTGTGTTTATATACAGCCGCTACTCAGATGCCTGACTTTTTACTACATCTAAACACGAGAGCATCCCTACGTGCACTCGTGTACTTTTTATTATATCTAGAAACGCGGCGACTTTGCATACTTATCACAAAAGGGCACCTACCTACTTCTTGTTCTCTCCTTGCCTGGCCTCGCTGACCCAAGATAGGGCGCTGTAGGTTCGTTGGCGCCAGTGCCCGGTGTCAGTTCCTTTTCGTTCGTTCGTCGCTAGGTATTCCCACGCGCCTTGAGGCCTGTTGTTGGTCAGTCACTGAAAAGGGGTGACTATGCCATCACGGGGCCTCCACTTTCAGTTTACAAGGCAGGAGAGAGACAGACAACACCCGGCTGTCACAAGCGTCTCCTCCCGCCCGCTACGTGGATGCACATCAAGGTGGCGCGAGACAGGCAGCAGCTGGCTGCCACAGGTGCGCCCCACCACCCTGAGTCCATCTCGATGCTTACTCTCGATGACCTTCTATACTTTTCAGCTATTCTGTCCTATGGTATGGGGGCGGGGAGCAGACAACACGAGGTCGTCACACTCGCTCCCCGATTCCCGCACTGTACTATCTACCAAAGAGCAGGCAGGAGCAACCTGCCATACCTAGGCTCCCCCTATTGGGTTCCGCCTCATTCTCTACTTTATCTGAGCCTATGGGACTTGAGCGGCGCAGGCTGCACTTAGGCAGCCATAGGTCACGCCCTCTTGTGCGTTCCAGTAAACAATACCTTTTTTCTTCCCCTTTTTCCGCTGCTGTCTCGCTCCTGTTACTTCGCGCCGGCGTTGTCTGAGTCTAAGGCCATACTTTGTGATGCAGAGAGATAAGTCGTGTACTTACACTTAAGTGCTTCCGAAAGCGTAAAGTCCCTGTTCCATTCAAATCCGAGTTTCTTGGTAAGTAATTACTGTTACTTATATCTCGATCATCGTTTCTTTTTTTTTTTCCAGTCCCTTCACTTGTCCCTTCACTTCCCTGCGATCGAGATCAAGTCGTAATTTTCAAGACTATCGAGCCGTAACCTTCAAGACTTAACCTGCCGAGGTGAACCCTTGTTATTCCTCATTCACTCCTTCGGGCTCGATCACTTCCTTGCTGATTCTATCCTTTTCCCGGCGTGGTCGGTCCTTTTCCTTAATTTTCAATTCCTCAGATGGAGATCGCACCTCCTGTAACATCTTTATGCGATTCATGCGATTCCTTAAGTTCGATCCTCGATCATTGCTCATGTGGCGCCCACGGCGCGGCCTACTTTGATCATCTTCTTCCCTTTCGTCCCTTCACCTTGATGATCGAGGATATTATAATTTCAGGACCTTAAATTGTGGAACTCGGGATTCGTTCTCACTTTCTTTTGCGGCGGGTCGATCGGTTGGCTCACCGCATCCGCCGCCCGCTCTTGTGGCCTTAATTTGATTATTCCACCTGGCGATCCGCATTCGATTTCAATTCTGTCCTGTCCCATAATATTGAGATACAATAGACGTTCACTATTCAATTTCAATTCTGCCCCATTTTCCTCCGATATTGAGATAATATTGAGATAGCATTCCATTTCAATTCTGTCCTGTCCCATAATATTGAGATACAATAGACGTTCACTATTCAATTTCAATTCTGTCCCATTTTCCTCCGATATTGAGGCGACGAGAGGTGACGGCGATCTTCTCTCTTGTGATCTACTGGCCGAAAAGCGCGACCGAAATTATACGGGTTTCTTTTCGGTCGCACTTTTGGGCAGCGACCAGGTCGCGACATTTGTTCACCTCTTCCTGATGTAGGGTCACCTTCCCCCTTGGTGACTCCACTGGCCGAAAAGCGCGACCGAAATTATACGGGTCTTTTTTCGGTCGCACTTTTGGGCGCCCATTTATTGATCATCTTTCCTCATTCCCAGCCCTTGACGATCAGACACCCGGGGCGCCTATCCTTAGAGCAATCATCTCCCTACTTCGACCCGATCGCTCGACCTTTCTCTATTCAGGTCCAGGGCGCGCACCAGTCACATTCTTACTCAGCCTGGTCCTAGCCGTTGTTTGCCTGGTCCTAGCCGTTGTTTGCCCGATAATTCTTATTCTTGCCTCCTTCGGATCATCAGGCGGCTCGCGGCCCCGGTTGGACCTTACTGAAGGGCCGACCGAAAAGGTCAGGGTATATTTTCGGTCGTTGTCTTTTTTGGCTGGTCAGGGCGCTTACCGCCGAGGCCGGCGCCCTGGCCGGAAGTTCCGGGGCATGTTTTCGGTCAGTCCAGTCACTACGCCGAGGGCCGCTCGGAGCCCTGCCCCTCCGTTTCCCGTCTGCTTCTACAGAAGTGGGGCCCCAGTTTTGGGGGGCTATTCCCATGCCCTCTGCCTCGTGGCCATTGCGTCTCCGACCTTTTCCCAGAGGGCGCCTGGTCGGAGGTTAGATCTGGAGCGTCTATCCTCCCCCTTTTTTTCGTTCCATCATGGCCGGCTGTCCCGATCATGGGGCCCCTTTGCCTTTTGCATTGCTTCAGGCCAGCCTCTCCCCTTCCTTCTTTTTTATTTTCTTCGTTTCCTTGAGTCTCTCCTTTTTCTTCCTGCTTTGCTTCTCCTTCCTTTTTCTTCTGCTTTGGTCGAGTGCTTCCCCCTGAATGGTCCTACTTTTTTTTCTTTTTGGGGGGGGGAAGTGACAGGGGCCCCCGCCTCCTCCTCGTGCTGAGCCCGTAGCAACGATGTCGCCACGTCCAGTTTTTGATGGTTTTTTGAGTCCTGCGATGGCGCGCGCGGACGCGCGGCCAGCGGCGGTTCTCCCTGTCACTTCCTGTCTCTTCTTGTGGTCTCAGCTCTTTCTGAATGCAGTTACTAGCGAAAGGTCGTGGTAGGTCGCACTCGCATGTACTAAAAAAGCTTATAATTATACTGCAAGGGTAACAAGTAAAGTCGACGGGTCACTGCGTGACGCTTTCGATTTCGACGAGAAATATTTTCATATATCTAATAGACGGGCTTCAGGAAAAGAGTGAGAGGTTTGTAGCAAGCTTTTCTATAACGAAAGTTTCAACGACTAAGACTTCGGATGCGAGCGAAAGTTTGAACGAGTAGGAATCTCCTGCATTATACAACCTCAATACGCCGCCATCTGTAGACAGTCTTCAAGGAGGCAAAGCGGGCCCTTCATCAAGGAGGTTGTCCTGCTGATTTGTAGTTTTAGGAAGACATGACCCAGCTCCCCTGTTCTGCAAATGTATAAAGTAAGAAGGTGAAGAAGATGAAGATGATGACCCTAGTACTTTCATGAGTATAAAGATCATCAACAGCATGAACATGATGGAAATCATTGCAGTCCCATAGTGACAAAGATCACACCACTGGGGTACCATGCTAATGATGTGGATCCTTATCGTGTTACATATGAGCAAGAAGGTCCACACATTTGACAACTTTGCAACCGCATGAGAAACATGCAAAGCCTTCACGGTTTGCACCAATGAAACAGGCCGGGAATTATATAAAAAAAGGCATCACCTTGAGGGTGAAAATAAGCAGCCCTAGTGTTCAGAAACAAGACGCAGCATTACTTTTCGCGATCGCGCTTGAGCTGAGAGTCATTCTGCTAAAAATGAGTGCCTTTTTCAGGTGACTTTTTGCCGTTTTTGACCAAGAATTTGCGCACTTGATTACTCTCGTCCAGCAGCATGAGGACTCTCGTACAAGTAAGATCTGGACACTTCAATAATGCTTGACACTTGTAGGGCTTTTGACACTTGTAGCCCTTCCTTCCACTGAAAGAATACAAGGATACACAAGCGAGAGAACGACTGGAAGAACTGCGCCGCCTTTTCATTCGTGTCTTGACACGGCAATCCGTCAACTGTGTGCTCTGCTTTATACCAGGAACTTTTCGGAGGTCGTGACACTCGCTCGTTTAAATTGTTTGTTTCGAAAGTCCGCGAATTTCGAAAAAGCTCACGCGCGTTCCTTACTCTGAAGACCATGTGATCTTTGTTGACACCATGGATAGAAGTGAGATGATCTATACACGCGTAGACACGACTTGTTATTTACTATGTGGCGCTGCTTCTACAGCATTTGTTCTATGGGTGTGGTGATGCAACAGTCGGATCATGTTTATAGCCTTTTCGGCATTCTTGCGTCAGTGTGCAGGCGGCCTTACTTATTGCAATTTTCGTCAGTGTGCAGGCGGCCTTACTTATTTCATGCAGTTCTATGTGATCTCGAATGCAGACGGTCTAGTGTCGTTGGCAGCGAGTGGCGACTACCCAAGTTTCTCTTTACATGAGAAAGAGTCTGATAAGCCTTGTTTTCCCTGGTTTCGAAGTACGAGAAATGTATGCGCATGTAGTGTTTTCCTATTCAATCAACAAGGTTTCGCTTCTATTCGATCAGTGGAGTACAAACTCGTTCTTTATTTTGTTTCAAAGCTCATTCCTACATCATAGCACAAAGCCACGCTTTCTTCGAAGACAAAATGTACGGCGTTATGTCAAGTATGGAAGTTTCATGAGTCTCCTATGCAGTAGTCTGCTGATAGATGATGGTCCCGGTGATGAGTTTAGTCGGCCAAGGTCTATCGCCTTCCTTTCCGAATCCAATAGCGCAACATCATTACACCAAACAAGAAAAGTAGAGAATTGCCATAAGCTCACAAGTCTTTTTTTCTGCATCTATGGCGGCTCTTCATCTAACTGTGACCAGTCTACCCTTACTACAAGAAACATCAAAGCGGTCTCATCTATGCAGACCTCCTGTCGCTACTAGTACTCCTCCTATCCTACTTCCAAACCCCTACGCCCTAAGATCTACTAGCTCCATTTAGGCCGCACCGTAAGAGATTTCGTCCTTCTCTCCCGCCTCTGCCTCGATCTTGTTGTCGAAATTAGAGAGAACTGAACAGAGGATGGGCGACCCTCCAGCGTGTGTCTTTGAGCAGCTTAGTTTTTGAAACTGTGAGCAAAGTGGGCAGACTTGGCCACGCCAACTCCTATTTTTCTACTTTTCTTGGCTCTCGTGTGCGTGTGAGCGAGTGGGGAGTTGCCATAACTAAAGCCCGCAGGAGTCTCTCGGCTTCGGTCGGCCGGGCACGACGCAGAGCGACACGAAACACGAGGCACAGTACTGCGATCACAGGAGCAGCGAAAAGACCACAGGGAACCGCAATTGAGGCGCGCCCCTGCTGACCATATTCAGCAGGCGTCGGGGCTGTGATCTGCGCGAACCCACCTGCGGGGTGCGTGTGAAGATCCTAAAGTTGTGCTCTCGTCATGAATATTGGCCGCCCACCCGCGAGTCAACATAGTTGCGATAGGCGAGGCGCAGGGAGTTATTCTTGATTTTCAATGTTACTACCTTGAAGTAAGTGACAAATGGACTGTCATAAGCAACTATGAATCTGTAGAAATGTACCCTTCCTCGTCAGCTCTTCGGGATAGTGCTCGTCCGGACCATTCGGCCGATAGCTCCATTTCACACTTCGACCACTAGGGAGCTCGATAGTCAGCTTCGTCATCCCAGATTCGCAGTGGTAGTCCAACTTCGACGTGAGCTCGCTGTTACCAAACAAGAGCGGGGCTCGAACGAGCACGACACCCTCCTCCACATCAACATCTGGTCTTATCGTGAAAAGCGGCCCTGCCACTCTACGCACGTCCCAACGAACCGCGCAGCCTTTCTCTTTCTCGATGAACTTTCAGATTAGAGGACCGCTCCACAAAAAGCGAAAGCGAAGTGTCTAAAAAATCAGAAATACGCAAACCTTCTCTTCGACGACTGGCCCCAAAATGTTGAAGCCCACCTACTAGATTTACTTGAATCCCCCACGGTAGCCGCGATTGAGTTTCCAAGTGCTACAGGATCCCTATTTTTCTCTTATGCCACAACACCGTAAAAAAAGCAATGAAGCTCTTCTAAGAGATCACTCAGAATCACGATGAAGCACATTCATAAGAAGAATTCCTCGTCCAGTTCATTTGTCGACTTCTTGGGCGGCCAATTCTCTACTGCTCCATCACGCTGCACTTCGCCGGATATGGGCAGCTGCAAAAAGTCTTCCAGCATCGGCTGGTCTTTTGCGTTCGACACATACGCTTCAGTTGCTTCATTGATTTCGTCCCCCTGGCAGATCGGTCCTGTGAATGGGTTTAAAAAAAGTTGCAACTTTGTGTGGAGGGGGCCTCTGGTCGTATTCTTTGGTGGGAAGGAAGATGTTGGCGCGAGTTAGTCTCATCTCCTCTTGTATTTTTGCAGTGCACAAGAACACTATCTAAAACAAAAACAGGTGGTCACGCATGAGTCTGTAAGGTATATGTCAAAAAAGACAAATCAAGTACCAACTACTAGTCGCGAATTAACCTCGTTGGTGTGGGACTCGCTGCTGCTCACCCTGATCCGCTGCGTGGTAGTGCCATCGCCGTTCCCCACATCACTGTAGAAGAGAAAGGCAGGGAGCGGGTATCCTCCGCAAGTCGTATCCCCGATCAAAGTCACGTCAACCATAACCTGGATCGGAGTTTGCGGCCCGTTTAAATGAAATCCGTGGGAAACAGTAACCGGGACGCTAGTAGTCAGAGTGACGTCTTCGAGGAAATATTTCACAAAACGGAGAACAAGTGGGATAAACACTGGAAAGAACTAAGATTATTTCGGGAAAGGCCCAAGAAAATTGGATGGCGCTACTCCAGAAGAAACAGATTGTAAGCTCATAACGCTCCCCCCGGAGCTTGGCCCACAGTCGTACCGGCAAAGGCCCGCTCTTCCCGTTTAAATGAAAGCCGTGAGAAACAATAAGCGGGATACGCGTCGTCATGTAATATCTTTGAGGAACAATATCGCTGAAACGGAAACAGGCTAGGAAAGTCATAGGAGTAGTGATCATTCCCGGAAAGGCCCAAGAATATTGGATGGTGTAACTCGAAGAGATACTTCGCTGAAGCGTGTTGCTCAGTCAGTTTCAGGCCTCTTACTGTTTAGCCGAAAGGCGCCCAAGGGTTTATCGTAAAAAGTGGTATATTGTGAATTCATAGCCTTTTCCTGGGATCCATAGCTCGACACTGCGGATCCCTTCTAGCAGCTGCTTCCCGTCGCTGCCCGGTGGGCGTGGGGATGTTAAAGGAGTTACAACCAGAAGCAAATCGATCTTATCACCCTATGGCTTCGGCGGCCATCACGCTCTACATGCTGTACTTTCATGCACTATCAATTCGAATAGAAATGAACAACGTCAGAGCAAACATGTGTAGACTCTTATCCAGCTCATAAGAGGATGTCCACCAGGTCGACCGCCGGGATACGAATACTGCTACTGCTGCCTGGCTCCCCAGAAAGCGCACCCCGCATCCAATCCTCGATTCTGTCAGTCTGCTGCGCCTGCACCATTCGGGCATGTCCGTATAGGATAGGCTGTCTAGATGTCAAACTCTCAGCGAGCTTGTTCACTACCGCCTTGGCATTTGAGGACCAACAACGAGGATTCACGCGTGGCATTTTTGTCTTTCGTGAGATGAAAAACCTACTATATGATGAACTGAGATACTTCTAGGGTAGCTCATACACTTCGAGGCGCCCTCGTTTCTACGGACCACACGAGTCCTAGTGTTTTAGTTCGTGTAAAAACCTTCTCAGAGGATCCAGAAATTCGGTGTAAGATGCACAAATAAAAAGGTGTGGCTGCTCTACCGTCACGGGAGAAAAAGGGGGAGGAGGATGGCTTGAGGATTTGCTTGCGATTTTTCTCTTCTTTTTCCTGTGAGTTCTTGGTTTTATGCAAGTTGACGATTGATTGGATCATTGGTCGATGAACATGCAAACGAAGTAGTGTACCCAGTGAAGCGGTCGATACTATCAAGGATGATACTCAATGAACGATGCCGCTATCGCTCAACATGTCAAGGTCATGGTAGTTGGCACGATATGACAGAATGTCTACCTCACGTCTGTCTCTGACCGAAATCTATGACAGACATCACGTCGCTCTCGGTGTTCTCCAGTTATTATCCTTTTTCTCTAGTAACATTCACTTTCTTCGCGTCTAAACATTCACTATCTCTCGCTAATATCAGTATCTCTCTACTGTCGTTCAAATATAAGTCATCAGTATCAACTTCATTCCACACATCGATGTCCAAACTACCCGAACGGGCTAACGACAGTCAAAAGAACACACGAATTGATCTCCGAAATCCGCACTACGTGAGATTCAACGATCGATTTCAACGATCGAGCAAAGATTTCTAGTAAGCTATCAGCCCACTCGAAGACCCAGACTCTCCGGAGTTGCAAGTATACAAAGGAAAGAGCTGCATTGGAAGTCCTCAACGACATGATATTGCATTCATTGTTTCACTCTTGATGAACCGCGTCACAATCGAAGCTGCCTCAAATTGAATGCCATCTATTATACAATCCAACGGACACGAACAACAGACATAGGAGGTTCGGAATACGTACATCCACGCACAAATATGAGACCACTCCATGGCCTCCCCCTCCAGGTGACCCTACCCCTAGCTGTCCACGTCCCTGGCACAAGCTGTGTTCATCGCGCCCAAGTCATACACAACTACTCACCCCTGTGAGGATACATACTGCTGCCAATCAGATGGGGATGCTTAAGCGGAGTCGTCAACCTGGAAAACTTTCCAGTAAGTTTCGACTTATTCTCTTTTTTATTTGACTCATCATGGGAGTTGGAGATGCTGCGTATTTCTCTTCGGCGGAGCGCTTTGATCCCACAAACTTCTTCCGAAGAAGCCCCGCTCGTGAAAATNGGATCGCGTGAAAATAGACGCAGATGATCGGGTCAGATGTGCCTGACGGTCAAAAAAGGCACTTCTACGGTCAAAAAAGGCAAAAAAATCTAGCTGTCAGATAGCGGCAAGAAATAGGGAATTTGGCCAAAAGGTAGCAAACCAGCAGAGGGTGGCAAGCAAAGGACGCCCTTCACAGTATTATAGTTGGTCAGAGTGTCCACTCGTCCCCTTTGTCGAAAAACAACAGCCAGCTTTGGACACTTAGAAAAGGAGATTAAGAGCGTGATGCTGTACCACGGACTTTGATGGAGAAATCGGATATATCGAAACCTCTCGTCCCTATCCGTGGAAAGATAGCGAAATTTCTAGATGAACCACTCTTCCATGGACAAAACAATAGAGATGACTCGTTCTTGCGAAGAAATCAAGTAAAGCGAAGCTATATAACATCTAGAGCTATAACATCTAGGGCAAAATCAGACGCAAATTACCTGTAAAACATCATGGACACAAAGCTCAAAAACTCTAGTCCGAAAAGTTTGTCATCCCGCTTCGCCCCTACGACTAAACACTACAGGATCGCTTGTATAACAAAATTGATACATAACAAACTTTTTTATCTTACACCTGTGCGTCTACTAGACTGACACGACAGTCCTCATCGACAGAAAAGTCTGATACAACATAGTCATGATCTAGATCAATGAACATCCTATTTGTACGCAATATCATCTAGATTGTTTAATCAATCTCAATCAACGCCCAATGCTTAGTCAACATCCTATTCGTGTTCAATCTCCTTCAGGCGCAAATTACCGTTATAAGATCATAGACCGAGCTCAAAAACTCTAGTCCGAAAGCTTTGTCATCGTGTGGAGATATGTGAAACTGTTTATATGGGTTTTAGCCTCTAATCAATGTCAGACCGTCGTAGTCTTTAATGTTTTGGTTTGTCATCCCTTACAATCAGAGGATTGACAGATAAAAACGTTGATCATCATGATAGGTGTGACGCACGTCGTTGTGACGAGAGCAAGGCACTAGTTCTCACTAGTGGTTACTACTAGGTACTAGTTAGACTACAAAGCCAACAAGATTCTAGTAGTTGCTACTAGCTACAACTAACCATTCCGGAGCCGTCGAGACCCCACTAGCTACTAGTACAGTAGCCCCAGTGAGAAAATGCATTTACGCAGCTATTGAGGACCTAGTTAAACTAGACTCAACGGAGCTATAAGGTGAATGGGACACGCAGTAAACAGTTCAGACTGGTGCCAGTATTTGGTTCCTCACAAAACGTCAGAGCGTATATTAAAGTTTGTGAAGTAGCGATGTCATCGTGAGGGAAAGCGTTAGGCGTCAAGCGGATCCGCGAGTTACGAGGCATGAAGAAAAGGCATGAAGAAAAGGAATATAAAGGAAACGCAGCAAGAAGCAGTATGGACGTGCGCGTGTAGGCAGGTGCCCAGATTGACAGTCAACACGGGGCCAGATGGGCGAGAGACCGCAACGCGCAAGAAAGGCCAAGCTTTGTCAGTACTTCTTAGAGGTTGTTTCGATCCTCATTGGAGATGAGCTTGAACGCCCACTCAGTTAGAGGCGAAAGTTTTTGTCATCGTGGATACGCATGTGGACTCCAGAAGGAGCTAGAGTTTATCCTCAACCGCGCCAGCATTCTATAAACCATTCCCCTTCATCGCTTCCTACAGCCAGGATGTTGCAGATTTTCATGAGCTATAAGTGGTCTGCCACAGCAGACGCGAGACACAGCAGGTCGATCACAGCTAAGAGAGGCATCAGAACTTCTTAGAGGTTATGTACTCCGCACGAGAAACTTCTCAGTTAGAGGCGAAAGACAAACAGAGTAGTCATCGTACAAAGGATTGCCCAGAAACTAATCAGGTAGGCAGTCAAAGACATAGGTCACTCCGTCGACTACCGAATAAAGTCAAGGAAGTAACCGTAGTATACAGTAGCACTAGGTGAAAGATTCTGGATGCTATGTTGCTAGTATCAAATACTACAAATTGATGACACGATGAGTGTAAATCAACGAAAGGAGGGATCTTAAGCCTATCGAATAAGGCTGTCCCAGGGAGTGTCGAGTCTCGATGTGCAGTGTAGGGAGAGCTCTAGAGGTCCGTCTCACAGAAACCCGCGGTCGAGGGGTCCTACTATCGTAATATTCCAAGACCAGAAAAAGACCCCGACAGCCCTCCCACAAGAGGGGACTAGAACTCAGGTAACTCGCATACTGATCGGGCACTATGTGGTAGACATTATTCTATTTATTGTGGTAACTTCCATCATAACAACTGGCGCGAAAATATCTACTACTTAGTGTAATGATATAAGAGATAGTGGAATGTACTCCAGAAGTAGCAGAGAAACGTCCACTAGAGTACAAGATCGTAGTAGAGTCGAAGGTTAGGACTAGGTTTAGACGACACGGAACGTAACACTGGTTAGTACTCTTACCCATCTACACAAAGCTTGGTGGGAGGGCATTATTAGAGGTTTAGCATTCGAAACTCATATAAACAGAAACAGGAATCCCAGTTGGCATCACTGTGTGTCCTCACCAGACCCTTCGAAACTTCACGAAGCTGCGCGAAGCTGTGATTGGTTCAGTGAAATATCCATCTAGCAAAAGTGGAAATTGTTTCCTCGCGAAAAAAACGATCGAGGCACAGAGTGTATTTTGCAAACGCACGGCTAGAGTGACTGTACATTCTTTTCGTGATAATGGGTAAAACAAGGCTTCATGGTGATACAGAAACGGCTTAGTGCTGTACGTGTACATCTTCCTTACAATAGACGCGAAGAAGTACAAACGAGAGTCCGCTGGCTTTACTAAATCGATCAGGGTATATTAAACGAGAGTCCGCTGGCTTTACTAAATCGATCAGGGTATATTAAAGTTGATTGTTGGAAACCCCACCGCAATGAGCATCGGAAAAAGGGTGTTGGAAGTGTATCATCATGAGAGAAGCCCGAACTAAAACTCCTTTCATTCTAACAAAAATCTATGAAGTGTCCTAGTGTTCAACACAGTAGTACCAAATGTGAGACATAGAACAAAGCCTCCTTTGGGTCGCAAGGTGTGTCAATTCTAGTCTAGCGACGCCATACCAACACCCTCAGGTATAAAAAACCAAAGAAATGAGGGTGCAACTAGACGCGCAAAACAGACAGTGGTGATAAGTGGACTTATTAAAGCTTCTTGAGGCGATAGTACTTAGTCTTTTACAACAACCTAGACACGTGGAGCCGAGTCGGGACCCTTGTGTAGGAAACTTAATTGGTGTGATACAGTTGCCTCTTGTCAGGGCGATGAGAGATGAAATGGTTTAAGGTTCATCACTGCTCATCAGAAGCAGAACTGAACTTAGGATGTCATCATTACAGGCAACCTTCATGAAATTCAGGATCCTTATTGGGTGATCTAGGACCATCAATTGATTTGCACACTTTAGAGGATCCTATACGATTGTTGATGTGACTGGTGATCTTGGAAATAATGGAGCGAGGATCTACGGCAGGCTTGGATCTGACTTGCCGGCGACAGAAATGATGCTTGTTAGTAACGGTCAGCTCGATAGAGTGCTAAGTAACAACGATCGGCTTCAACAACTGTCGCGTCAGAATGCTTAGTACCATTGGAAGTCGTCACCTAATCTTCGGATTCGACTTATTCTCTTTTTTGGGGGTAAGACTCATCATGCGACATAGTACATAGATGGAAGTGAACCTCTATGGAAATCACGACTCAAATACCTTTATACAACTAGCACATAGAAGATGGATCTAACTTATCCCAAGCCTGCGTCCTTACAATACCCATTACAGGTCCAACGATCGAGCTCGAAATTTCAATTGCAAGCTTGCTTAAAGGTACCGCATCCTATAGTAGAGGGAGGGTAAGTTGCGGCATGCTATTTCTTCTACTTCCTCTGGGGACTTCCGGTGGCATAAACTGACAGCCTAAGCCGAAAGGAATTAGAGGAAAGGCATTCAGGTTGAAAGTTTCCATGTGAACGGAAAAGAGAAAGCAAACCATATATCATGAGCGATAGAAGAGTATGGTCAAGATGCTCGAGACATCGTCGGACAGGTGTATAGGATTAAATGAGGGTGGGCGATCAACTCCTTGATACATAGTCGGAAAGGTGTATAGGATTAAATCAATGTTGGGAGGTGGGCAATGGTGCATATTTTCATTGCTCATTTGCTTTGGAATGCTGTGCGACAGAAATGCAGCCTTCTCTCACCAAGAGGATCGGGAATGCTTGACATTCAATTTCACACACAGATTCCAAGCACTCTCTCGGAATCGCGCATACGACAGAAACCTGCTGACTGATGTTCTCTTAGTTATGCAAGGAGAATGAACACGATACAAGAAAAAACATATCCAACACCCTGCATATTGCGCACACGGCCACGAAAAGGCGTGTCCTCGCTTTTTTGTAGATCCCCATACATTCTGCTACATGTCCTGTTCAACGCTTGTCCGTACCCCATCCAGAGAGAAACCTCCACAAAGCATGTCCTGGAAATCTCATAATTGAATGTGAGCAGGACTAAACCGTCAGTAGTACACATGACAGAAAAGTCTCATCCCTGCTTTCTCCGAAGATTCTCTCCAAGGACTTTGAAGAGCAGAAGCTCTGCTCCCCAGCGCATTCGTTCAGCACCCGAACAACAAGTTTGAAGAGAAGAAGCTACTACTACTAGTAGTAGTTCACCCCCCTCGTTGCTTTTCTCCAAAAGAAGGTACCGCTACACTCTGACACAAGAAGAGATGATCACTACTACTCCAAGAAAGAGTTCTCATCTAAGAAGAGATGATCCTCTTAGGCCTTGTTGATGAATCGGGAGAGAGGTCCACGGGAGGACAACCACTTGACGTCAACGCCGTTCGGGATCAGGCGGCCCTGCGCGCGGAACTTGGCGTAGTCCTCGCGGAGGAACTTGGTGAAGCCGAACTTGTGGGACACGTGGATCTTCTGGCGACCCGGGAATTTGAACTTGGCACGACGCAGACCCTCGATGGCGTGGTGGCACTTGTCGTCCTTGCAGCGCACCGAAATCAAAATCTGCCCAATATCCACGCGAGCAGCCTTGCCGTACGTCTTACCGAACGCGCCACGCATACCTGAGGATGTGAAAGAGGGGGGACGTGTGAAAGAGAAGATTATGAGAGGGGAGAGGCTACTTCCATGATAAGGCGATGATGGAGAAGGAGAAAGTTTGAGGAGTGAGAGAAAGTTGGTGAGACAAGATGAACGGTTTACAACTTGTAGGATGAAAAACCCGCTATCAATTCACTTTAACGACACCCTCAGTCGGAATAGAACAAAAAGTCTAAAAATACCGGTCTGCAGACGATCCGCACCGGCACACGAAAGCATCTTGTTCACACGAAGCACGTGGAACGGATGAGGGCGGACACGGATGTGAAAGGTGTCCTTACCGCAGTTCACCACCATGTACTTGTTCACTGCGACACGAGCAGCCTCCAAAGCTTCCATACTCAATTGCTGCTTCTCGTCAGAGACCTAGAGGTGAGAACATGCTTTTAACTTCAAGTTACGAGAAAGAATTCCAGAAACATCTTCCGGATTTACGCACTATCTGAAGTTACACACTATATTGCTCAACAATCGAACCGAAAAGAAACTTTGTGATCACTGATAGCAAGAAAGTGCATCTTGAGTCAGAGTCATGAAAGTCTTATTGGTGTGACATCAAAGCCCTAGAGCTCGAAAACTCTAGCCTGGATAAGGGTGTCATCCCTGGAGAGAGCACTATGCTTTAGCCGCTACCTACCGCGGCGTCTCCTGGAGTAACATCTACAACGGACTAACATCTAAAACTAGCGTACAGCACAAAAGTCTTCTAGTGCACAACGGCCTAGTCCTAGACTATCACGTCCTATCTAGACATGCTAAGATCGAGTCGATGGAATGGTGCTCTTCCGAGTGAGGTCAGACTCATTGTTCTGATATCACAGCCCTAGAGCTCGAAAACTCTAGTCCGAATAAGGTTGTCATCCTTCAAACACACGCTTGGCAGCACTGAACTTTGCGATAAAAAATGAAAATAAAAACTGATAGGGTAGGCATGGGCATCGACCTTCTTGGAACATCCGTCTTACAATTCAATAAGGGACTAGATAAGCATCAACCAGTTGCGACAAAAGTAATAAGATGAGTATTTCTATGGTGAGAGAAAAAATCAGTATTTCTATGGTAAAAGTAATAAGATGAGTAAAAATCAGTATCTCTATGGTGTAGATTTGTAAGGACATTGGACTTCATTCGGTAAGGGACTAGATAAGCATCAACCAGTTGCGACAAAAGTAATAAGATGAGTATTTCTATGGTGAGAGTAAAAATCAGTATTTCTATGAGAAAAGTAATAAGATGAGTAAAAATCAGTATCTCTATGGTGTAGATTTGTAAGGACATTGGACTTCATTTAATAAAGGACTAGATAAGCATCAACTTGTAAGAAGGTCTGCGAAAAAAATACAAATAAAAACTGATACCATGTGCACAGCGCAAGGGTAGACATGGGCATCGACCTTCTTGGAACCGGTATCGAAGATACGGATCTTCGGGTCCGGCACACCTCGGCAAAAGCGCGACTTCGGGTACGGCTTGTTCTTGCAGTACCGGTAGCACTTATTCGGACGACGACCCATTTTGACTACTGTTTGTGGTGTCTGGTACTAGGGGATCTACTCCTCACAAGAACCTAAACCCTTTGCAAGGTTTGTGTCTAAATTTCCCTGTTGTTTTACGGAAGATCATTGGGTAAAAGTCGTGAACAGTTTGCTTCTTTCTAAAGTCGTAAAGCTCTAAAGTCGTGAAAGAGTTGATGATCTTGGCTGTGTTGTGTCGTGTGGTCATTTGCAAGAGTTTGCGTCTTTTTTTGCAGAAGATCTTCGTAGATGGAGCTGGAGTTCTTTCTAAGGGACACTCTGCGCAAGAGAGAGATCAGAGACATACTGGAAATTCTTGACATGCCTATTTTCAACGATCGCTGGATCCACGGTGCAATTGAATTTAGATTGTGGTCTTTCCGCGTGTGACCTTCTTTTCAGTGGACTTTAGATTTGGCGAAATTTGGTAAATTTAGATCTTGAGATGATACACGGTCACACAGACAAAGCATCGAGCCAATACCTTGTTCAAGAGGAAGCCTATCCACAGATCAGTATAATTTTCAAAGACTAGATATCAGGTCACCGTCAAATTTCGTTGTCAGGCAGAAAAGTTACATTGTTTTTATCGCACACAACCAGAATCTAAGATCCTGTAGTGAGATAGTGGTATGCTGTCATCATGGTTTTGGATCCTTCAACACTAGACATTGTTAAAATGATTGAAAAATCAAGACAGGCAACCTAGACATTTCTCCAAGTTTTTTCCATTTTCCCTCACTGGCTGGACAAGTAGATCGTTTCAAACCTCACCAAAGAATTGGTTGAACATTCACATGCCTCACCTACGGGTATAATCAAATATCTTTTGAGAACGCTCTTCAGGCAGAAAAGTTACTTTTGATTTCTTGCGCTCAGGAAACTGCCAAATGACAGCTCGCGAAGAGCGGTATACTCTCATCATGGAAATTCTAATACTAAAATTTCTCCCTTCTCTGACCGCGACTTCGAGATAGGAGATCTAAATAATGATCTCCGGCAGCGTTTCTTCTTCAGATCTTCGTGTGTGTCGGTAAAACAGAGAAATTTCCATAAGAAAACTTACGCGGCTCTTTAGACGACAGAGAGAATACCAACAAGTCCATCATAAGAAGCCTTGAAAAGCCATAAAATGCACCGCACTCCCAATCATCCGCGCTTCCTTCTAGCATCCCACACGGGCTCGGCGTGGCACACCGCGTCAGTCACAGCTCAGGTCCATCGCATATGTCAGAAAACTTGTTGTAAAAAGCCGTCTACTTCTCCCACCATGGGAAAGGGATTTTCAGCGCCATGCGTATCAATCACGCCCAGCAACAATGCCAACAGTTCCTCCATAATTTCTCGCCAAGCGTCATTCCATGAACCATGACAAGAGCCGAAGTCAGTCTCGACTGCGGCACTGTTAACTGTAAATGTCAGAAAGCCTAAGGCACCTAAAGACGCATCTTTCTAAATTTCCACCATCTCACCAAATCACGCATGTGCTACGTGCTGTGAATAAAGGCATGGTGATGCTGCCGGGTTGTTCCGCACCTTCCCAAATCCGTCCACGGCTCTCTCCATACTCCGAAAAATCCACAGTGATATGGGGGATGAAGAAGGGTCTGAGAGGCGATGGCACTTGGATAAATGGCGATGTCGAAGGAAAAAGTTTGAGGAGTGAGAGAAAGGTGGAGAGAAAGGTGGTATGGAGTTCATCCCCATATCACTGTGAGGAAGACACTGTGGATTTTTCGGAGTATGGAGAGAGCCGTGGACGGTCCGAGAAATCCGCGGTGTCTTCCACACAGCTTTGTACATAACCGAGTTTTCCGCATAGTTGCGTCACCACCTAACCCACGAAAACATGCACCGTAGCGCCCAGGTGGCCCGCTCCTCCTGGTATCCCCGAAATGGGCTGTTACTTAAGACGCGCATCTGCACCTCGAGGTTTGTCGTGGAGATAGCCGTCTTCTTTCGGAGGACCTTTCCCTCTCATAGCCGCTTTAGTACCCTTGCTAAGAGCTACCCGATTCCAAGGGAGGAACGCGGCTATGAGAGGGGAAGGTCCTCCGAAGGAAGACGGCTTTTTTAGACTTGTTGCTCTCTTCGGACTGAGGGTGTCGTTAAATTACACTGATAGCGGGTTTTTCATCGTACAAGTGGCAAACCGTTCCTCTTGTCTCACCAACTTTCTCTCACTCCTCAAACTTTCTCCTTCGACATCGCCATTTATCCGAGTACCATCGCCTCTCAGACCCTTCTTCTTCATCCCCCATATCTTCTTTCGGAGAAACTTTCCCTCTCATAGCCGCTTTCCTAACTCCCTTGGAATCGGGTAGCTGTTAGCAACAGTACGCACTTCTACGTAAAGTCTGGCAAGACGTATTGTTACGCCAGAGCAGACGGAATTTGGGCCTCAATTTTGCACAAATCAGCCCATTTTCGCTCAGAAGAACGATGCTGCGCAATTTACTCTGTTTAATCGCTACTCCTCATGCACTACTAGTTGTGGATGATCGCCGAGCTTAACATAGAGTCTCTCGCACGAAGAGGCTGTGAGAGATCCGAAACAGGAAGCCCTCAAACACTATCAATATCCTCTTAACGGGAATGTGTTGACGTTGTGTCCCCAGTCTTCCTACTCCTATCTCTGAACATCTTGGGCAATCGGCGTCCCCTTTGGCCTTCGAACGTTCTCCCCAAAAGCATGCGCTTCTTTTTGTTCAAGTCCTTCAAAAGCAGCGAGAAAAGTCGAATTAAAGTTCCTTTTCGACTTCCCGATATTATCTTCTGCCATCATCTCGATAAACCAGTGAGGCGTCTGCCACTGCAAGATTTTCCGGTCGAAAAGACCCTGACCGGGTGCAACATTCGTCAAAACAAAAAACCCTTCAAGACACCTTCGCAGCCAGGCTCTACTACAGAACCAATCGTAACACTGAGGGTTCAACACGGTGCTTCTCCCCTTTGATCGCTTGTAGGTAAAAGTGCCGGCTTAATGCTTGTTCACAGTGGCATGCCATCATCCTTCTAATGAGCACAAGAAGACTGTTTGATTTTCTGCACAGCACACATTTTTTTACCAGCACAAGCACGCGCTCACAGCCTGCACCATCAGTCGTGCATACAGAGACGTGCTCCCTCAACTTTCATTCATTCATTCTTGCTCGCAACAAGTGGGCTACGTTTTTGGAAAGTGTTGTCAGTGCCAAGGAACTTAAGCAGAAGACGGCACGGGAAATGACTGACGCGACGCTAACAACTAGCTAGAAGTGAAAGGCAGAAATTTTAAGCAGACGAGGTGGGGCACGAGTATAACTCTATACACTTTAGCCTAGCAGGACACGAACTAGATCGAGAGTGAGTCACTTTTATTCTCGCGGGCAAGATGAGTGAGCCAATAGCAATACTCACGAACTAAGAAGAAAGCCGTATTCTAACTGGGATTCATATGTGGATGTTGGTACTGGAATTGAAAGTAACTGGAACATGGTTGGTACTAGCCTCCTTGAATCATGTGAATGGAAATTAATAAGATAACCAAGGACGTAGAAGATCTTTCTACCTAAATGCAGTTTCTGTTTGTGCTAAAAACGAAGGAGAGCCTACCATCCTCGGAAAAGGTCGCTTTCCTTGGTATCTATTCACCCCAATGATATTTTGCTAGAGGCGATCTACCTTCAACTGCTTACTAGGCGCAAAAAGCTGCCTGCAGCTGCATTTTTCTTTCATCTTTCTCAGTACGTAATAGCCTTATAAATATATTCTAGTGTTTTACTTTTAGCAGTTGCTCACTTCTCGTCAGAGTATGCCTCTGACGTAGAAGGAGTTGTCTATGTGATAAGAAACTACGAAGCGAAAAGAAACAACGAACATACTCATGCGGAGTTATTTCTAACTATCAGTAAGAGCGTGCGTAGAGAGAAGAAACCACAAGGCCAAAACATGCGACGATACAAGCTACCAGAAAATTTAGATGACACGACAGGCCCCCAGATGACACAAGCACCTAGTACTGGTACTGCAACGTTAATATTGTAATAAGTATTTCTTAGATGATACAACGACAACGTTCGTCATAGGCCTGCTAGTCGTCTTTTCATTTCGCTTTCATCAAAATTTTCCAGAATTTCCTCAACGCGCTTCTTCTGCCCCCTTGGAGGCTAACAACTACTAAAATGCTAAAATGTAAATGTTCCAATAAATGCTATATGTTAAGACGAAAAGAAATGATTTGATGTTTTGCTAGGTGATATTGCTAACTATGCTAACGTTTTGATTTATCACGGTAAACAACTAGAAGAGGGAACCTCACACACGAACGGCCTTATCGTCCGAGAACCAACCTCACACACCACAGTTCTAGAAGTCCTGATCCCATGCGTCATGCACAGAGTCTTGGTAGCTGATCGGAGGAGGCAGGTCTGCCTCTTGCGCTCTGAAGTTACTCAGATCCGTGACGGATCGAACCCTCGGGAGATGTGGTGGCCGCATCGTGAACTGGTACAACGCTTCCCACTCGAATCGCGCGTACCACTTGTGCAGTCGCAGACTACGCAAGCCCTTCATTGGTAATCGGTCGTTGGAGTGCTCTGCTAGTAGAGATTTCACTAGATCGACAGCGTCTGGATCTCGGTCTTCGTAACTGGAGAAGCTCACGGCTTCAGCACCTCGACAGATGTTCTGGTACGTGTCGGGCTGATCGCTAGCCTCAAACGGCGCGTGTCCCGCTAAAAGTTCGTGGATCAAAATGCCCAATGTCCACCAATCTACGGCTTTGGACATCCCTGCCTGTCGTACGACTTCGGGCGCAAAGTAGTCTGGCGCGCCGCAAGTGGTATACGTCTTGCCGCTCGTCAGGATCTTCACTAAGCCCATGTCGGTCAACTTGCAGTAGCCGCGAGCCTCGAGAAGCAAATTCTCTGGCTTCAAATCCCGGTAGAGCACATTGCGCTCATGCAGGTGCTCAAGTGCGAAAACCACTGACGCTGAGTAGAATTTCGCCTTCGTGACGCTACCATGAAACCGGAACTTGTGGTAGACCGCAAAAAGCTCGCCACCAAGTGCAGGCTCGAGAAGGAAGTAGAGATACTCGGTTGTCTTGAAGGTCGCATGCAATGGGATGATAAACTGCGAAATGCAAATCGAAAGGATCTCCTTTTCTCGCAGCGCCTTTCTGCATCTTCATTTTCACCACATATCCCTTACTCAAAGCCTTCAGGGCGTAGGTCTTGTGCGTCTTCTTATGCTGCTCCAAGGTGACCGCACCGAAACCGCCACAGCCTAATAGTCCTACACGTTGAAGCTCTTCTAACTCCACATTTTCCTCCTTCTTCGACTGCCTATTGATCTTCTTGCGGCTCAAGAAACCGATGTCAGACACTAAATCCAATAGAGGACCAAGAACAGTCTCGAATGCTTCCTTTGAGAGTGCCAAAATCTTAGTGTTGTCTTCTGCGGCGAGCACGCTTGCTCTCCTAGGTTCATTTCGCATGATGGCACGTTCTCCGAACCAGTAAGGCTTAGCAGCATTGAACTTCACGAAGCCGCTTCTTTCTCCATCATTTTCCTCTCCCTTGTTCGGCGCTTACTCTGGTGTTGCACTAGCAGCAGGAGGTGCTGCAGCTTCACCCGCCGATGCTGGTGTGCTAGAGGCGGCAGTGGTTTGAGCCGCTTGTGCTGTACTTGCTCCATTCGTTGCACTAGCTCCATCAGTGTTACCTGCAACAGCACCATCACCGCCAGCAGCTGCACTACCACTAGATGCCGCGTTTGCTGCATTCTCAAGAACCGCACTTGGCAGTGGCAGTCCGTCTTGCACTGACTCAGGTGGCAGTTCCGATTGAATAATTCGCAAACAACCTTGCTTCAGTATGTAGAAGAATTCGCCTTTGTCGCCTTCTCGGGTGATCGCCTTGCCGTTCTCAAAAGTCAACTCCACCAAAGACTCCGCCATGCGCTGTTTCTCAGATGAAAGGAGACAATGGAAGGTCTCGATGCTGGAAATGAATTCCACATACTCGTTCACCTTCTCGTCATTGCCGCCGACTAGTTCGCGCTTGAAAGCAGACCTCGAGATAACCCACAGACGTCCGCCGCCTTGTTGCTCCCTGGCAGTGCTTTCAAGTGCCTGGACATCTTGGTTCTGGTTGCTAGTGGATGACGTATTACTGGCGGCTGCCGTTGGACCTGCAACTGCTGACGAAGAAGAATCAGTCTGTTCTGAACTAGAAGCAACAGCAACAGCAGTGTTTTCCCCGCCTCTCTCAGTTGGGGCTGTGGCTGCACTAGCCGCGGATGAACTGTCAGCGCGCTGCCCAGCAGTCTCTTCGCAAAACACTGACGCCGCTGTGGGAACGTGATACAACAGAGCTAGTTCGCCAAACGAGCATTCTGGTCCTGCAGAGGAGCCTACTCTTTTTTCATTTTTCTCCAAGCAAAAAGAGCCACTCTGGATAACGTAGAAGCGGTCCGCGAACATTACCCCCTCCTTGATAATTTGCTCTCCGGGCTTCCCCCTTTTCAACAATGCGCTTCTTGCCAAGCTATCCAATTGGTCTTCGTTCATCTGGACAAATTGCGTCAGATTTGGATTGCCTCGAATCGCACGCTTGCTTAAATCGATCTGCTCCTTGGTTTTTTCCACGCGCTCTTCGCCAACGTTGACTCTTTCGCCATCACTCTGTCCGCTCTTTCGATAGGCTGCTCGCATCGCCTTCCTCCTTACGAATTGCAATTTTTCTCCTCTCCCAAACTGTTTAAGCTTGTCTCGGTGAATCACCAACACGGACAAGCCGCCATCCGGACAAGACTCTGGCACCCTCAAAGTCGCTGTTCGGAGGCAGTTCTTCGCAATCACTTGTTCGCCAAAGTACTCTTGTTTGCGGAGAGTGGCGATGAATTCGTCCTGCGGAGGACCTTGGAGGAGCTCAACCTCCGAAGCGAGAATTCTGCCTCGTTGGCCAGTCTCGACTGTACGGATCGTGTAAGGATACTCAAGTTGCCGGCCGAACTTGTCCACGACAGCAAGAGAACCAACGGGAACTTTGCGACCGCCAAAATGTACTTCTTTGATATTCCGGACTTTATCCCCCACCTTCAGAAAGTTCTCTTCACTTGCGCTACCCCGGATTGGACAATGTAAAATTCGTTTCCTTTTTCCGATTGGCGGAAGACCTCGCTTCCAGGTGGAAATGTTGTTTTCGAATGCAACTGAGAAAAGATTGGCGTGCACCATTCTCCTCGGACATTGATTGTGTCATCCTCGCAAAGAGTGGAATCCCTTCCAAAAACTGTCGGATCGCTTCTTGCTCCTCCAATGATGGCACGGACTCTCCTGGTTCCACCGAGCCTCTATTCCTGTTATGGAAACTACTCGATGATCCTTGAATCTCCCTACATTGACGGTAAATGTGCTCAAGCCGGATCTTCCACTTTTGGTACCCAAACGTGATGAAATCCATCAGCGAAATCTTCTCGTCGCTCTGGGCATGCTCATTGAGCTCTTGCAACCACAAGGCGACAACTTGGTCGACTTGCGCCAATGTTGGTTCTGACGAAGCTTGTTGTTGTTTCTCTCCAGTAAAACTTGAAGTGCCACCTGGACTAGAACTTGAAGTACCACTAAAATTCGCTGTTGCGCTACCAGGGGATGTAGAAGATGCTGAACCAGCTGCTTGCGTCTCAGTTGAACTTGAAGCTGCACCGCTACTAGTGCTACTCGCGCCACCATTTGTAGTACTAATGCTTTCTGCAATGGTCGCTAGAGGAGGAGATATACGTTCGGCATGGAGATGGGTTTTGATTGCTCTTATTTGGATCTTACAATGCGTTGTAAGTGATGTCGTCAACTGCACAGACGGTCGTTGACTCGCATTTCCATGTAGGCGAAACTCCTCGATGAGCAGAAAGCCTTGCATGCTCTCGCGCAATTTCTCCCGTAATCGATGAAAATACTTGCAGGCGTGAACAAGAAGATGAATTGCTCTTCTTACACCAGGACAACTTGAAGGTTTATCATATTGTTTTATCAGAAGTCGTGTGTTTTCATCTTTTATTTTCACCTCCCCTCCTCTGCTCCAGCGTACCTATGTTGATCCTTCAGACTTAAATGTATCAAGTCGTCGTATCATTATTCACCCCTCCCTTCTTCATACCCATGATCCTTCAAGCTCAAGTCGTCTGCGTGTTCTGGGAGTGAATTAAAGGGTCGTTCGACGATGTGGTCGAATTGGATCCCTTGTGAAGGCGCATTTCCATGTTCGACGATGTGGTCGAATTGGGTCCCTTGTGAAGGCGCGGTCCCCATGTTCGACGATGTGGTCGAATTGGATCCCTTGTGAAGGCGCGGTCCCCATGTTCGACGATGTGGTCGAATTGGGTCCCACAGTGTTGTCCTTCTTCAACCGGGACTGATTGGCTCGGGCGCAGATCGACGCGTGTATCGTGAGCGGTATTTCCGATGACGTCCCCCCCGTACTCCGATTATTTCACTGGTTCATCGTTATCTGCAGCGCCCCTAGCAGCATCGACTGCGCGCTAATCGTGTTGCAGTATATCAGCTGATAATGCTCCCGCTCATCTTGGGCCGTTTGCGGTCTCAATATGCGTTCAGACAGTTCCCTCTGCACTGACAGCATCCTCGCGACTACCGTGTGGTAGTCCTTGATCGCTCTCTGCTGTGTGGGCGTACATCCCTGTTGCTGCAAGGGCGTCTGCCACGCGTGACTGTATCCCGTCGCCAATTCTCCTAGGTCTCTTAACACTAGCTTGGCGTTGTTCGGGTGCAGCGATCCGATATTAGCTCGAAAGCACTCCTCCACACTGTTATTGTGCACCTGTGTGGACCCCTCACTCAAACTAGGCAACCGCTGTAGCACTTTCTGCAGATACTCTGGGATCATAGCAGAAGCTGAAGCGCTGGTTTGCAAACTAGAATCTCCTCTATTCAAAGGAGCTTTTGGATGCGGCATGGTATTTCCTCCTCCTCCTCCTGGAAGAGCCAACCCACCAGCTGCAGACGATGCAACAGAAGATGTTATAGAGAGAGTAGAGCCTCCGGTCCCAGACGATTCAGCTACAGACGAAGTTACAAAGGAAGAAATCTGCGCGAGGACTCCAGCATTGTTTGAGCTGTGGAGACCACGTGGTTGAGCAGAGAAAGTAGCTCCTCCTCCAGGTGTAGTAGTGTGTGTCCCTCTGGAAGTACTGCCTGGTAAAGAAGCGCTACTAGCCATGCTAATAGATGATGCTCCTCCGTCTGCTGCCTGCTGATGCTGTAACATGTTTTGTGCCTGTGCTCCTGGAGGACCACTTCCTCCACCCCTACTAGCATGCTGTTGAGCTTGTGCTTTCTGCATTGCTACTAAGTGATTACTACGTGTTGCTGGTGCTTGAAGATGTTGTGAACCGAAGAAAGCGCTACTAGAATCAGGATTTCCACCCCCCGCAACAGCAGGAGGTGCCGGATAAATATGGCCATAGTGATGTGGCTGTGCGGGCCCTAGCATGCTAATAGTGGCTCCTGGCGCATGCATCATCTTTACGTGGTTTGGCGGCACAGTTCCCGGCGGTGGCGGAGCGCCATTGTTATGGAGCGGCGCTGCTGGCGCACCTGGAGGCGGGCCTCCTCCCATCGCCACCCCTATTGCTCCCGGAGGAGGTACAACTCCTCCTGCTCCACTCTGCTGTTGTTGATTACTGCTCCTGCGACAACGTATCCTCCTGCGCCGACGTCTCCTGCTGATGCTGCTGCACCTCCGCTTGTTCCTAAGCCTAACAGAGTAGAAACTCCTCCTCCTCCTCCTCTCAAGAGTACCGATTAGTTGACCCTGAACTCAAGTAAACTACTGTATTCCCACTCATACAAAATAAAAAACTGCAATCAAAGAATGCCTTTAAATCTCAGTCACAAGTACTTACGTGGCTGCACAATGCCCTGAGAGTGGGGTGTATGTATACAGAGTAGAAACTCCTCCTCCTCCTCCCATGTGGACCCGTACTAGCCTAACAGAGAAGAAACTCCTCCTCCTCCTCCCGGACTAGGGGTCATTCCTAAGCCTAACAGCGTAGAAACTCCTCCTCCTCCTCCTCCCGGAACTAAACCTCGTCCATGTGGACCACTACTAGCAACTACACTAGTACCTGAAGGAGGTCCTATTAAACTATTGCTATCATTCATCATCTGACCACCACCAGCTCCACCACTGTTGTACAAGTTGCCACCTGCTATGCTTCCCCCACTGTGGAGGTTCCCTGCACCACCACTGGCACTGTGGTAAGGTGGTGCGTTCACGAAGCCCGCGTCCCCACCGCCGACAGCGGAGCCGAAAGGCACTACTCCAGAGGCACTAGTGGAATTCTGTGAACAACCCTGAGGAAAGTTCGGAGTACTACTGTGCTGTGCCGTGTTGTGTTGTTCACTAAAACAGCTAGTTGTTGTCGTCATGGTCGTTGTCATAGTTGTCTTTACTGTAGTACTACTCATCGAAATTCCACCTTCATTATCTGCACCTCCGCAACCGTAAGAGGGAACAGGCCCTCCAGGTGCCGCCACTCCTGCATGTGGCGCAACAGCGCCTCCTGTTGCTGCCATACCTCCGTCAGGTCCACTAGGAGGAGACACTCCAACTCCTCCAACTTGTTGCTGGTCTACTTCTAGCACTAGACTAGTTGTACAAGAAGCAGTGGTCTTAGTACTATGAGTTGTACTAGGAGTTGTACTTGTATTTGTACTTGTTGCACCACTAATCTTGGCGTGCATACAAGCCCCTTCGCGAGCATACGCGGCAAAACCTGAGTAATCGTCCGAGTCCATACACGACGTGGAAGGTACTCGAAGAAAATCTTGATACTTTTTTCTATTCAGATCTTCTTGGTAGACTTGTACTTCTAGCTCCTTTGCTGTTTTGATTGAATCTTCCTGTTGTTTTAGTTTTGGTATGTTTTGCTGCAGTTCTGATCCGAGGATATTTTGGTCCTTCCCGCCTTCGATAACGATATTATTATAGTACTTTTGTTCCTTGGTCTTGGAAGATGTGCTACTTTGCTGCAGAAGAAGTTTTTCAACCTCACTACTTTCTCCACCTTCATCAACTGGAACAGATGAAAGCAAATTATGACAGGCGCGCGCTGTCTCTTCGTCAAATTGAAGCATTCCACGACAACCACTACATCATTTTGAAGGGAACAGCGTTCTAAACTTATAGGGCACAATAGTCTGTCGCGTGCGTGAAAATTATTCCTCGATCGCTATTCCACAAGTTCGTCGCTAATCATTACAAGGAAACAGCGAAGCGCCTCCCCTCCACCGTCCCCTTCTGCACGTGCCTCAGTGGGTTTAAAGGCCCGTCTAGTCTACTCACCGCGATTTGCTTGCTTGGCAACTACATGATCACTCAACTTGTCCCATCGACTTAGAAGTGACCAAACTGAATAACAATTTATTCGCGCAATTTTTTCTCACCCGGCATCTCTTATTCAGTCAACCTTTCCTTGTTTAATCCAAGAAATCTCGATGGTAGTCCAGCTGCTGCGGAAGCTGTAGTACTAAGGCAGTTCTAACTACGACTTGTAATCTTCGGCTTGTATCCTTCACGCAGTTGATTGCTTGGTTGATGTACCTGTTCACGAGGTAAAGAAGCTACATTTCTTTGAGGGAGGGGAGGAAGATGCATGCACTGCCTGTTTCACTTTTTCATGTCTTGAACTTTCTGTTTGCATTTCAAATGGTGTTTTATAAACAAGTCAGCCCGTTTTTGCGCACGATCTCAAGGTACTGAAGCAGTTCTAACTACGACTTGCATCCTTCACACAGGAAACAGACAAGTTTTGAACAAGCACCAGCACGATTCATAATGCAATTATCTCAGATCTGGGAGGCTGTGTTTCCCCTCACAACAGTTGCCAATATACCTCAGAACCGGCTTGCCTACAGCGTCGCCGCTACACCGCAGACTAAGTTGCTTCTGGCTGTAAAGAATTTTAATCCTGCTGCAACATTATCATAATCGTTCTGCGCCACTGCGATTACCTGTCCTACTAGGTGCCGCCATCCAGAATTAATCTAGCAAGAGTCCAGAGAAGCCGACCTTTCCGTCCAAGACCTCAGAAGGCCCTGCCGTTTCCTCCTACCTGGAAAGAGGGAGCCTGGAAACCGTAACAACAAGCAAAACCGTAACAACAGGCAAAAATGTGCCAAGGTTGAGGGAAGGCATCGCGATGCTGTAGCTTCGTCGTCTCTCGGTGTTGTCTCTCAAGAACCGAAAACAGGCTAGCCCGGCGCAAGCGTAGCAGCGGGCAGGAGAACAGAAAACGGGGCCGGGTGTTTTGTAATTGTAAAAAGTTACTAGCGCAGGCCCCGGGTAAGCTAGTGCAGTTTTGACCGAAGTCGTTCAGGTTCGCACTGGTTTCCCTGTCGGGTTGCTTTGGTCTTGAGGGGGAAGGCATGAAGGCCATACAAGTAAAAACTGCCCAATACTTTATAACAGTAGCCCCATAAAGATCAAGAAAATCATCGAAGTGCATCAATTCACTTTTTCACAATTTTAAACAGCACCAGGAACAAGAAGAAGCAAGGGGATCCCAATACTTTTAGAAAGAGTGCCGGGGGCATGGTCGTCAGCTTATTACTTGAATGAAAACACGAGCGGAAGCCGGAACGGTGCAGATTATCACTTTGAAACAATAGCGAGCGCCCGGGGCGTGATTATCATCCGGACACTTTTGGGCCCCTAGACTTGAGCCATGGTATTCACATCACCGGACGACTTTGAAGGCGATAGGTTGCAGCTTTTAAGGACTTCAACAACTAGGAACATCATGCAGAAACAGCGGACAGACTGGAACTTTTGGAACTGCGCAAGGATCGAGGAAGCGAGGCAGGACCTACATCATATTTTTGCACTACGTGCCCCATGCCTGTCGGGCTTCCGACTCCGAACACAGCCCAAAGCCCGAAATAACTACTACAACGGCCATAGATAAAGCAGGACGCACACAACGGCAAAAGCAGATGATATAGAGAACGAGAGCGGCCGCATTATAAATATGCAGGGAGAATGGTGCAGGTAGAACTGAGCTATTTCAAAAAAAAGACGGACGCAAGAACAGAGACAAAAGTGAATAGATGCATATAAATACTGCGGGAGATAAATAAAACAGATAATGCCCCTGGCGCTATGGATAACAAGTAAGACAGTGCATCGCGGCGCAACTGCTACCATTGCAGTCCTCAGTCTAGATATCCCCAAAACCCGGACCATTTGCCTCAGTAGTGCTATCCTCTTCCGCTGGTTCTCCTTCCTCCTCCTCTTGCTGTTGCTGCTGTGCTGCTTGTGCTCGTGGCTGCGCGGCTGGTGCTGGTGGCTGTGGTGGTAGTGGTCCCTTTCCTTTGCCCACCGGTTTCCCGTCCTTTCCTTTGCCTTTGTCTCCCTTGCCTGCGCCTAGCTTGCCCCTGTCGCCTTTGTCCGTTTCCGGCTTACCCCTGTCGCCTTTGTTTGCTTCCGGCTTGCCCTTGTGGTCGCCTTTCCCGTTTTTGCTGTTGTTCTTGTCTCCCTTGCTCTTCCTCTTGTCGCTGCCCTCCTTGACTCCCTTACCGCTGCTGCTGCTGTTCGGCTCCGGTTCTTGGTAGGGGTGCCAGCGTCGGCTTTGACCATAGAGCGGGCTAGGCGCCAGGGTGCGCGCTGTCTTGTGTTCTTCGCGAGGTACGTCGCGGCCACCTGTCACCCGTACTAGCACGCGATGGAAGAACGTCCCCCAACCGCCTCCCTTGTGCACAGGTGCACTATAGTCCCAGAAGAGCGCCTTGACGGTGCTAGCAGCTTTGTCTATCTCCCTGCGGTAGTGGTCAGCGGCCGAGTTGCTATTTGCATCACACCAAGCCGCCCAAACCGTTTCGACCTGAGCAACGTGACAGGCAATACGGAGGCCATAGGCCTGCGCAGATTGGGCGTCCGTTGTTACTGCTCTGGGGCAGCGCATCTGCTGGGCGGCGATGTCGTTAAAAGATTCGGGAAGAGTTGGGCACGGAGGACGCATAGCAGAGCAGACAGATCCTCGCTCTGCGATGGCGATCATCGCCTGCACCCACTCGGGGCCACTTCTCTGAGATTGGGCCGGGGGGGCGAAAGAACTAGAAGCCGGCACTTTGTTGAGTGTCAGCCTTTTATCTTTATCCCAAGTATAGTCTAGCACCCGCAACGTGGCAGGGTAGTTGCTAGTAATAATGTACAAAATACCCGGCGGGAGAACACAAGGCCGAACGCGTGTAGATGGTCAAACGAACGCAAATTAATAGGGTGAAAAGGCGAAGGAATGACACAGGGGAACCTGTCTAAGGCCTTGAATGGAGACGAGCTCACACAGACACCACTGGCACCATATACGCACGACGAAGACCCAAGGTGAAAGATAACGCAAAGGACTGGCAGACAATCCGAAGAGAACTCAAGACCCAGAAGATTGCGGCGCCGGCATGCGCATGGGGATTCGCATTCCCCTGAAGATTATCAGAACCACCCAGAAAAGAGACTGACCACAAGGGTCACATAAGTACTACGAACAAACACGATAGGGAACAAATCGCGCATCGATATGAAAAGAAACCTTCAGAAGCTCAAGTTTGACGCAAGCAGATATGAGACGAAGTGGAGCAACGTCGCCAAGCCTAGTAGGTGCCCCGCCCACCTATATAGACGCCAAGACTATGACTAAAAGTGTCTGAGTATAGGTTTCTGGTCCAGTCTAGGAACTCGGCAACCGTCATGGTCGACTGAGTAATTAAATTGAATGCACGAAGGTAGGGGCTGTGGAAAATGGATAGCGGGTAGCTATACCGGTTACACGCCGACAAATCAAATTACTTCCAGAGATGCCCGGACATACTTACGGAGATAATTAAACTTACTCGCAGAGCAGTTCGCACCCCCCTTCACAATCCAGAAGTCGCCAGTTTAGAGTGCGCCAGTGGCACAAAGAAGACCGCGGGCTTCGTCCGCGGTGGCAGCCCGGAGTAGTTCTCTAAGGGGCGGCGCACTGACCTCCGGACAACGTCGCAGATTGTTCCGTCGGGGATAAGCGACCCGCTGCCAGATTCCAGGCCAGACACTGGCTCCAAGATATGCGCGAACGGGGACGAGAACGGGGCTCCCGGCTAAGGTAGCGCACCACATACCGAAGTCACGCGAGGTCGGCAAGCTGGGAAAGCATCGAGAGGCGACTGAACTGCCGAACGCCTTGGCGCGTGGATCGCGAAGCAATCCGTGAAGTTCTGGAAGGAGAGAGGTAGGGGCAGCAACATCAGTTAGCATCTGGATTAGCCGTTGGAACCCCACGACCCCAGGCCCGGAGTAAAGTCCAGATCGCGGCGCGCGAAGGCCGTTCCTGAGGCACTTGGCAACACCATCCCGCATAGCGTCGCAACGGAGGGCAGCGAGCACCGTTGTGGACATATCGCGCGAAGACCAACTCAGTGAGAACCCTTCCAATTTCACTATTCAGAATTGCGCGGACTTTGCGACGCGGCAGCGGCCTGGTGAAGTCGATGAGATTGGTTCCGAATTCTGCGACGTTCAATCGTGGCAGTGCCTGTCCATCCATGAAGTACGGCAGGAAAAAGGCCACGCAAATTCCGTCGATAAACCGGCCAAGAACCTCCCGAACAGTACTGGCAAGGAGAGAATTCTCAGCGGCAAGCTCATTGAGCAACAAGACGTCGCTGCGCTTCGCGAAGTGCTGCGCGGTGCGCAGTTTCCAGACCGGGCCTGTTTTGTGGACTGCCGTTTTGCTGTGGAAGGCATCACCTTCAGCGTAGCACTCTGCCAGATGTACAATCTCAGAGCCCGGGCCGACCTGCTTCTTCTCGTCGCGTTTGTACTTGCTCTCACAGACAACACCTACACCCGTCAACTTGTCGAAGACCCTCTGAGCGTTGACACCATCGCCAGAGATTTCTATATCATTTCCGGACAGAAGAACGGCTGCAGGGTCGGCCTCGTCGTCGAAGAAGTAGAAGCGGCGCCCGCTACTGCTGACTCCGAGACCCCGAAGAGACGGGTGACCAGGGGCGAAGCTATCCGAGACCGGGAAAGTCCGCGCCTGTCGCGGTTCATAGACATACGGCGCAGGGTCTGTCTCGGCGGTAGTGCTGGTCTCTTTGGTGGCCGTTCCCTTCGTGGCAGTGCATCTGGCGAGGCAGCCGACTTCTCTGACGAACACCTTCACCCGATCGGGATAACGACAGCCCGCTTTAGCTTGGACCCAGAGGACTACGCAGAGGTCTGGGGGAATTCTGAACATTGGCACCGGGCAGCCACCTTCGACCCCGACCAAAATCGTGAGGCGTTTCGGCTCCTCGCGGTCGAGCGATAACGCGACGAGGGCTCCAATAGGATAAGGCAGGTCTACCGTCAACGCGCGCGGGGCAGGTCGCTGGACAGTTCCGCGGACGACTCCGAGCGCGACAGCACCCGCAAAAGGAATGGAGCCATCTTCAACACTCCTGACGGAAGGACGCCGCCGGACCGGTCGCGAGACGATCTTCGAGGAGATGGCACTGGCTGCACTAGATGGATTTGGCTTTGGGAGCGAGACCCCGTCGGAGGTAACTGTGCCAAGATGCGGCCCGTCGAGCCTCATTCCCAAGACATGAAGGTCACTGGTACCAGTGCCGACTTGACACCCGCGGGCACTCTTCCACGCTGGGAAGCAATACAAGCAGAATAGGCGCCCCGGAGTAACGACAGCGCCGCTTGTACTCATGAGCGAGAGGCAGCACTCGACAACGCGGGGGGCGGAGTCCTCCGAGAAACCGCTGGCACCGCTGACGCCATGCGCGATATTGTAATCGCGGACCGAGCGTCCCGCGTCTACTGCATCGCTGAAGAAGTCGAGAGCGCCGATACTATGGCACCAGCGGCCGAGTCCATGGGCGACGCCAGACGATTCGCTTGCTCGACGGGGGACAGCACTTGGCGCATCGTCGTCGGCAGGTCCACCCTGGCGCATGGTGTCTAACATTGACAAGGAACGTCTTCGGCCGCGGTCCTCTTCCGCGGAGATGCCAGATTCGTCAGCGATCTGCACCGACACCATCATCCACGTTATGGGGGGCCTTGAGTTGTCGCGCTCATGCGTTTTTTTGGCGAAGTCGCAGTGCTGCCCGACCGGAGAAGAACTCTCGCTCCTATGTTTTGGAGGGTTGGCATTAACAAAAAACACTTGAAAGAAGTTCCCGAGTTGTTTTTTAAATGAGAAGCGCCCCGACATCAGCTCGCTCAGATAGCCCCACGGGGAGGACTCATCGGGGAACCCCATGAGCATGCCCCGCGCCTCTCTGGGAATTCGATGCCCGCAGGGTGTGAACTTCCTAGACACTTCATCCACTGTCTTCCAAAATATTCACGCGAAAATAATTCCCGCACTTATCTAATTACCTTAAAACATTCGAAAAAAGTTCCTAGATATTCTCCAAATTCTTTCAAAGTATTCGAATGCTCGAAAATACTAAACAGACAAAGAAGTAAAAGGGAAAGACCTTCGCAACGTCTACGACAAGGAGCCCAGCTGGCAAGGGCTTCCCGGCTCTCCTTGTCGGTTTCGCTTCCTCATATTCTTCCAAAAGACTGGCAGCAAATGGGAGGCCCCATCGGTCTCCCCTTGGCGGCTTTTCGATAAAAGGCCGCGCGCCTCCATCTGCTTCAAGTTCTTCCATTTCGCGAGGTATGCGAGAGGGGTCGCCGTTGTCTGATTGTTCCAGCCTGGTCGGTCTGTGTTCTTCGGGCCTGGCTCCTCTTATGTTCTACCTCTTCTGTTGTGCCCCCCTCGTGCGTCTAATATTTATGCCACTACTTGGCATGGCGGCGGGTCAGGTGAATGCTTTCGGCGACGTGTTCACCGCGTGCGGCCGGGCGTGTGAATGGGGCTGGGGGGTCTCTGAGCTCTTGGGAGTGGGCGATGCTCTCGATAGCCGCGGAGTGTGTAAGTGCCTCGCACGAGGCGGGTCGCTCGCTTTGGCTGGCACGCTGCGAGGAGGGCACAGGGAGCCTCTGCTGGCTGGTCCGCTGGAACACTTGGCGAGAGACCCTACCCCCCCCCTGGTGGTCCTGAAGAACCGGCTCGGGGTTGAAGATTGATAGCCCGACACTGCCGCCCGCTCCATTCGTCGCAGCGCCGTTGCTGTTTTGGTCTGGGCTGGGTGCTTCATATCTCTCGGGGAGGCAGCTGCAGGCCCGCAAGTCGTGACGGACTCCTTCAGCGAACTCGCGCTCCCCTATGATTATGCCAAGAAACACAATGCGCCGACGAAGGACATCCGCGCGCGCGGTGTGATAACAGCAACCGAGACGAGCGGCCCAGAACAACACTTCCAGCGCCTTGGCATTCCCGGAGACTTGCGACGTTTTCGCATCGAGTCGGAACCACTGGCGGGCATTGACTGGGAGGCGGTGTCTTTTGCCCCGTTCTGCCGCAGCTGCTTTGCGCTCTACCTGTGGGCCTCCGCAACGGAAACGCGCTGCCCAATATTTATTGCCGGACCCACTGCCGGGCAACGCAGGCGCCCCGTATTTCTCGGCATTCCGCCACGTTTAGAGGACTTCAGCTAGATCACCGCCAGCACCGCCGGGAGGCGCTCGCGAGTGATCGAGCCTCGGTGGGTCGGGCAACCTCATGCGCCAACTTGTCCCCTGTTGCGTGTTCTTCATCTCGTCAGGGTGTGCAAAGCCTCGCGGGCTGCGTTCTTTTCGTCGCTGTTTCCTCCTTCGAGGTCTACCCTTCACGCGTTGCCCCTCGAATCACAAACGCAATCGGCACGCTAATCCCTATGGCGTCTTTCGATTCGAGGGCAAACGCGGAAAACAGACAACACCAGGAGAGCGGAGTCCCCACATGTGGCCAAGCATGTGACTGGGGTAAAAGGGTGGAAGATCTTCGCAGATACAGCCCGCAACTTAATTTGCGCGAGTTTTGTCGCTCCTGTGGCCGACGTGAAGGCTTGGCTTTGTGCTACGGCCCGGTAGACGAGCAGACCGCAAACGGGACGGACTTGAGAGAGCTCTTAGTCCAGCAGCCCGCGCGGGAGTTGTTCTGGCGGCCGTAGGCCGCCAGGGACGACGGGGCAGCGAGCTGCTTTGCCCGGCTGTCCGCGCCGGCTTGTCCCGCGCGTACCATGCGCCCATCATCGCGCGAAGCGTGCCCGGGCGCGTCGTCCCTCTGGCGGCCTACGGCCGCCAGGGACGAGGGGGCATAGCGTGACAACGTTGCCCCCGGCCCCGCGGCGCCCCCGCCTCCCCCTTGTACGGAGTTAAATGCTCGCGCGAGGGTGCACCGATATAACGAAACTCGAGCGAAGAGTGCGCCCCCCAAATGTGCCAAACGATGTAACCTTGTACAGGGGGGGGCGGGGGGCGCGGGGTGTCGCGCTGGAGAAAGAGCGGGGCGCGCCCCTTCGTCCCTGGCGGCCGAGCGGCCTGCGGCCGCCAGGGGGACGACGCGCCAGGCGGGGTGGAGCGCCCAGACGCTGCGCCAGGCAGGGTGGAGCGCCCTTCGGCGCCGCGTTCGTGCCCCTTCGTCGTTGGCGGCCTTCGGCCGCCAGAGGGACGACGCGCCAGGCAGGGCGGAGCGCCCAGACGCTCCGCCAGGCAGGGCGGAGTGCCCACGAAAGCCGAGCTCGTGCCCCTACGTCCCTGGCGGCCTTACCGGAAGACGTTTGCGGCTGGGGTAATCTCCTTGGCCTTCTTGGTCTGCGCGTGCTACCTCTACCGGGTGCACTTCTGGCAGTTACAGGCACGCAAGTCCCCTTCCTTATCCTTGACCAAGTTGCTTACTCTTAGAGGTGTGAAGCTTTGAGACCGTTAAGGGATTGCGCTTGATATCTTTAGGGCTCCCCGGAGCAATTCGCTCATGGTGGATACGATCGCATTTCCAAGTATCCAATCAAGCCCAAGGCATGGCACGGCGCCAGTAATAGACAAGGATAAAGCACTACATATATAATTGATGTGAGCTGTTTCGAGTCAAGATCAAACAAGAACATCGGAGAAACAAGAGACATCGGAGTGTCCCCAGGGACACTGCAGAAAGTCCTGCATCCTGTAGCGATGATAAGATGCCCCAAGAAGCTAGGGATAAATGAACCAATTAAGAACACACAACTAAAAAAAACAACTAAAATGGGGCGATTACATAGACCAAACACCTTGGTTTAAAGCCCAACTTTTTCCCCCGGATTCCTCTGAAGATATGCGAAGATTTGCAAAGTTCTGCAAGTGCGCGGGCACACTTGCAGAGCAGCTTTGCGCAGTGGCTGACCCCCGCCAAGCAGATGAAGAGAGCAGGGGCGGGAGCGGAGGGCGAAGTGAGGGCCCGACACTCGCAGAGGCGCCACAGCAACTAGCCTCAAGCGCTCCGAAGGCGAGGGCGAGGAGAGCAGAGAAAAGTAGAAGAGGAGCAGCGGGCGTCGACGCAGATGAAGTAGCAGAGCGGGGCGGCGGTCGTGATTATATGGTTATAAATAATGCGCTACAAGAAGCGGAAAGAAAGAGGAAGGCGACAGTCTACGCTTATGCGTGACGAAAGGAAACGACAAGGCGAGGAGACGAAGGAGTAGCGGGTAACTGCACTCATCCAAAGAACATCCATCCAAAGACTTTTGCCGGTTGGTGTCCAAGGCGTTTTTGTGGGCACGTTCCTTCATCTGCTTCTTCATCATGGTAGATAACAGAACAGCTGTGTTGAACTTGAGTAGTTAATTCTAAGCACGAGTAAGCATTTACATACAGGAGCACTGCCGTCATGTAGTCCGGGGGTCATGGGCGGATGGCATCATATCTGGGGGCCATGGGTTGCGCGATCATCTGATCTGTAACAACAGAGACAGGGGCATGTCAATGCTAGTTCATCAATGCTTTTAGTCAACGTCAGAGGATGTCTGCCCAGAGCAACACATCAGTTACACCTCCTCCACCCCAACATCCACAGTCCATCTCACGCGAGGTGAACTATCCAGCTAGCGACAGCTCCAATTTCTTGCCCCAGGGCCAACAGATCAGCCCCATCACCCGCAATCTCCGAAGTGAGCCTCTGCAATTCCTCGACGCATGCTCCTCGGACAAGGTCCCGATCGTCACCATGCTGCCTCACGCCATATTAGAGTTAATAACAGACACACCATCATCAAACCCTACTCGAATCGTCATACCATGCCCAGACTCATTCTACTTCTACTACACGCTACAAGGCAGGTCGACGAATTGGGTTTGATGATGAGTGTGTCTGATTAGAACGAAGACGAAGGACCCTAAGGGCCGACCTTAACATATCATGACAGCCAGTCTGCTTCTGGATTTTTCACTATCAGGGACCGCAACCCCAAGCTGGTGAAGCTGTCGACGCAGAGATCGAGGCTCGGACTGCACTAGACTCGCCATCATCCGCGACACCTGCTGACGAGCGGAAGATGAGAAAGGGCGAGGAGGACGAAGCGCATCATGGCATAGCAACGGGTGATAGACGGGTAGACGATCGAGGAACAAAATGATCTGCAGGCGTTATGTGTAAGAGATGACCTGACGAAGAAATAAATCCACACGAAAGGACGCCATTGAAGATCATGGAAAAAAAAGCGCGCACCTTATTCGGCACGCTCACGGCTTTGCGCTCTTCAGGCTCCGGTGTGGTCGTGGTGGTAGCTTCCACGCCACCAACATCTTTCATCTCATCGCAAGCGGCTTTGCGATTTTCACCCGTTGAGGCATCGGAAACTTCCGATGCCAGCGTTTGCTTGGCCTCCACATTCGGTAGGTGATCGCGCTCCTTCTCCTTAACATCCAAACGCACAACGAAGTTGCCCATTCTTCAGGAGGAGCTTTCTTTTAAGTCAGTAGACGAGAATCAAGCAAGCCTGCCACGACGCTGTCGAGCGAAAACTACTAAGCAACATACGAAGAGGCAACTTATTAGCTAGACAGCATATACGTATGGAAATATTAAATAGGGGACAGCGAGGTGGTCAAAAATTCATCAAACCGCAGCACAACGGGAAAAGCCTGCGATGACGTTTCAGAGGTGTCCACCATCTTACTACGAAGCACGAATATGCGAAAGTTACAAACTCCAGGCGAACCGCTCACTTTCTGATTGCGCCGTAGTACGATCATCACACGCCTCGTCCCTCATACATAGCAGATGATACGCCAGAACAGCAGAAGGCACAGAGACAGAAGTAAATGAGGAATTTTGCACAACGCGTTTTCATTCAAGACGCAGATGAGTCGGCGAGATTGGGCTTCGAGTTCGAACGACAAGAAAGTAGGAGCTTCTTTTCGTTTCAATTCAATGCATGACGGAGCGGAACGCCACGATCTTCATCATCGTTCTCGAAGAGGTAACCAGTGGCAACAAAGTCAGATTATAGGATTCTGCTTGGGTGGTGACTTTCTCTTAAGGTTAAGATGGGAGCCCATGGCTTTTCTGGAGGGCACAAGAAGAATGAACAGTTTATATTTTGCACATGCAGCGGCAGACATCGCACGACTGCTCGAAGTCGAAAGCATCAAAGGTTTGTAGTGAAGGGCCGGGGGTAACCGGAAATCCAATCTCAAGAATGAATGGTGGCGGACAATGGTTCAGGATAGCTCACGCTCACTATCGAAGACGAAACGTCGGTCGAGCGATCTGCTAACAAAAGCTAGAAGAAGCAAGCACGTAGTAAAAGATGCAGCTTCAGTGACTACAGTGCTGAATGGTACTCGTCACGCATCTCAATAAGTGGACAAATGGAGCAGGGGCACACCATGACGCGCTTTGTCTGTTTTTTTTAGATTTTTTAGATTTTTTAGATTGTCGAAGCTTCCTTTCTGGGTACATCTATAAATGGGCTGTGTTAGTGTTTCTACTTCTATCATTCACGTGGAGAGGAGATGGTAAAAGCTACCCAGGTGGCTGATACCTCATGATCACCACATCTAGGCTTCCTTAGTCGTCGTTACAAGACACGACTGGGCCAAGCATCAACTTCGTCGAAAAATATGCGGAAGAAATTTGAAAGAGCACAGGGTATGACTATGAGTTCACACTAGAACTAGATGGGTGCCAGCAGGGAAAGTAAGCAGTCCAGTACTTCAACTTCATATAGAATCCAATTAATAACGAAGATGAAAAGTAACAACATAGTAGATAGCTCTAAACCTTCATAATATCAACGTGCCTCATTATTAATCAGTATGATGTTGGCCGCAGCCACGTATTATAATAATCATGCTCATAACGCCTTCTAATTCTGAGAGTGCTTAGATATATCCTACAACATGAATGATTCATCACGGATGCCGATCATATCTATGTGGTTAGGTTGCTGGGTAGGCTGACGATGTAGGTGGGTCGTCTTTCACAGCTGTTCGTAGCCGAACGACCATGAAAGAGACCCATCGCGCCCCCCTTAATCTCAAATTAATCAACGTAAAAGATAAGTCGCTATGCCATCGTGCTCAATTCCAGTGTCATCATTGTAAGCTTCGTTCTTTATTCGCTCTGACCTAGAGCTTGCACTTCTAGTGGAGAAAGTCGCAATATCACAACTGAAACGAGAAGGAGCGGCGACGGGGCTCAAAATGAGTACCAGTCGCCACTCCCGCAACGAGAGCAATGAATTACACAAGAGAGAGCAACATACTCGATTATAGATAACTACTTGCTGACCTATGATAGGACCAACTTATGAGCTATCTTCATGCTGTAGTCACAATTGTGGCGGTAAATAAAGCAACAAATTTCCAATGTTATCGAGCGGCAAACCCATTACTGTCAGACCCCCTTACTACTGACGAGTTAATCGATCTACCTGCCCCCCAGTTCACTGATGGCACTCTCACAATCCACCCACTGCACCACCAAACATCTGGCAGAGCTTACTCATCTTCTCTGGGTCAACACCTCTGCCCAAGTCCGAGAGGTCGGCCCCCTCATCCTTGGTGCTGCTGCTGCTCGGATTGTTCCCGGCCGGAAGGATGGGCGGAACCGGCTTTCCGCCGGCCTTCGGGCCCGTGGTGTTGGACGTGATGTTGGATGCGTTGTCGGAGGTGTTGGACGTGATGATGGGCGGCACGGGCGGGACGTCAGACGAGCCCTTGTTCTTCGGAGTCAAGGAGTCACCGGCACCACCAGTCTGCTCCGTCGGCTGTTCGCCACCGGCGGGGACATCGACATTGATCTTGCGCTTCTTGGGGTCGGGCTCACCACCACCAACAGCAGGCGCAGCATCGACGAGCGTGATGCGGGTCTTCTCCACCTTCTTCATCTTCAGGGCCACTCCACCGAAGGCAAAGTCAAGGTCGACAGTGTTGGTGCGGGCCTGGAGTAGAGTAAGAGTTCGTTATGTGTATTGCAATAAAAAAGTATGTGAAGACTGTGGAGTCAGGACATGTCTTGTTCGTTCACATTACAACTTCCTTAATTTTGAGAAACAGGAGGAACATATAACAAGAAGTCACGCAATCTACTCACACGTCATACAATCTACTAACAAGTTGGTTAGTACGTGCGTGATCTTCGCTTTCGTCTTGTTCAAAACGTCGGGACCAACTCCCTTCCAGTTGCTTGGGCGCTTTTCAAATTTGCATGTGACCACGGCATCCTTCACGAAAAAATCAAGCACACGAGGCGCGCTATCGATGTCTTGGTCCGGGCCTTCGCCACCACTCTCTTCATCCCCACCATCGCTTTCGATTAGAGCAATAGTAAGAGGATGCCACAGTATGGGGTAAATAATACAAGTAATCCATATGAGAGGAAGTAAAAAGTCTTTTCATTGGATTAAATTGAATCAAGCTGCCCTGCAATACCTTGAAGTAATAAGATAGAAGGACACGCGTGAAAGATTATGTAGTAGATCAGCTATCCCTATCCTCGCCTTAATTCGGACTCCGCATCGTCCTCCTCGGTCTTCTTCTTTTTCTCCTTTTTGGCCTTGGTGGACTTGCCGCTCTTGCCAGAGCGCTTGTTGGTGGTCTTGCCGACGCCGCCGGGCTTGGTCTCTGTCGTTCCGGCGGCCTGATCGGTGGTGCCGGGGGTGGTGCCCGAGGTGCCACCGTTCTTTTCGAAGAGGCCCTTCGGGGGAGGAGCATTGAGCGCTTCGAAGCGATCCTTGCTGTGGTGCGTCAGAAAACACTTGAGAAGTTCGTAGCGCTTCCAATCCGTTCCCTCCGCAACAACGCCAGTCTTGTTGGGAAGATACTGCAAGAACTGGTCGACGAATGACGGGTCCTGTGAGTGGAGAGGAAAATAGAGACGATGACCAATCTCAATGGCATAAACATCAACAGACTACTTAACATCGACGCAATCGCTACAATTCAATAGAAGTAGACCACTTGCACTAGATATATGAAGATCAATCACTAACGGGGCTACTCTTGTTTAATAAATACCGGAATCCCGAATTCCTCGCAAAGCTTCTCGACAGTTTCTGCCTTGTCCATATCCACCACGCCAACAGAATCGCCAAAGAGTTCTTCAACTTGAAATCCCGGCGTCACATGCTGCAAACGGAACGGCAGGTTTCCGACCAGCGTCGCAGTTTTCACTTGATAGGCTTGCAAAACCAGGTCAACAACTGTTGATTGTGTGTTTTTATTGGGTGAGGGTCCGAGAAGATGACCGACAACTTTCAAACTCACACTGAGTGGTGCCGAAAAAGTAAATTATATATTTATAATATATAATTAAGATAACACTACGTAGATGGCTACGATGGTCCATAAGGTATCAAAAGGTATGTGAGTACACATCTTGCTGCCACCCACAAGCGACTTCCCCACGCGATACAGGAAGTCCATCAGAAACTCGCGCCAGTGCGGGCTCATCATATTCCCCGGCTGCGCTTCCTGAAGCACCGTCACGATCGGCTCCAGCAATGTATTAGAGCATAGACAGACTAGAATACTTATCAAGTGTGTACTTACTGACCAATCTCCACGACCTCAAATGAGGCGCAGACTATACTATGACACGCAGACACAGATCACGCGACTATTTAACTAGAGCTCTACTCGCGCCTAGCCTTAAGAATATTGCCACACCCGCAATGATGCAGAAAGAACTTCAGAGCTGTGGGCGCCGTGTTACCCGGCCGGAAAACCACGCTGAAAACATCGGCGGTGAACATCATCTCGCTCGAGCAGGTGGCTAGCTCTCTCAAAGAGGGAGTGACGGTGGTGTCGCTGGTCAAGTCGTAGGTAGCGGCCTTCTCCGCGAAGAATAGACATTTCTCCTGTAGTGTTCCGACGAGGACCTTCATGAAAGCCGCGTCGGTGGTGCTGAGCGACGTGAGATGATGACGAATCTGCTGCAACACCTCCACTTTGTCAGTTTCAGCTTTCTCCCGTTCAGCATGCTCCTCCACATCCAGTAGATCCGTCAAATTAGAGCTGTTTTCAATTATTTCTTCATCCATGGTAATGCGATGAGAATGAATATCCCCGAGTTAATGATGATGAAATAATAAATGATGACGAAATAATAATAAGCCCCATAATGTATTTCCAATAAAGATCGGCGACCTCGTTCAACGCAAACTGGCGCATGGACGTGGCATGGGTTAGAGGTGTTTCCAGTTACTCTTCATTATTCAGCCTCCCCCTATCTGTTCCCAAGTGAGAAGACACACATCACACGGGCCACCCAGGTTGAATAATGAGCAGCGATCTCTCTTAAGTACAGCGGGCTCCCCACGATCATCTGCACCTTGGAGGCTTGAACGCCTTTCTTGATCACGTTGGGAAGTTAGAGCTAGGGCACTTGTTGCTGTCCCCTGTGTCAAGTGCTGCTGCTGGGCTAATCAATAGCTTCAAACTATACACTACGCACCTCCTAGAAATTGAGCGCATGTCTGTACTCTGTTGTAGAGTTGGGACGCCTCGTCATGCCTTAATAATATTCCTTGCCGTTAGCCTGCAGCAACGCGATCACGACCTGCATCCCGAGGCTGTGTTTTTCTTTCGTCATGTTCTTGATGAGGTCGCTGAAAAGGGGAACTAAGAAAGACAGCTCCGAGAGGGGTGCCGGCAGGTCCAAGCTGCTGCCTGCAAGGAGTGGGATGATGATACGCTTCTCCACATCAGTCATCGACCCGGACATGGTGCGCAGATTGGCCTCCGCGGTGGCACATGAAAGAATGAGGGGAATAAGAAGAGGGGATTAAACGATGAGTAACTCGATCCAGATATCAATCTCCGCTAATGCAACAAGTCCCACTCCCAGCGGTGAAATATTAGTCCGTCATCAACAGTGTCAGGCAACAAATTTGCCTTCAAATTAAGCGGCAAATTACTTGGAGAAATTCCTCCGAATAAGTGCGACCTTCTTTGCATCAACAGCCATAACATGTAGTGACCCGTTTTCATGTAGGACGTGAAAAGGCCCATGAATTGCGGAATGTTCAAAGGCTCCGGCTCGCTCGCCTCCTGCGAGGCGGCGTCAATCTGAAGAGGAGAAGGAGAACATTAATATGTATCACTAAGGGACGAAACAACAAATACAACAGAATAGCTCGCCCTCCTCTTCTAGCCTATCTCCAACTAGCAAATTTCTTCAACCTGTTTGAGAAACGTAAGCCATTGGCGTTGCTGTTGCTCCAAGATCAACATGACTAGCCAATACCGAGGCGAAAGTGTGCTGGGAGTCCTCTTGCAAATCACGGTCCCCCATCTTGCTCTGACGGCGGCCCTTTCCCCTATTCGGAGTGAAGACAGGCTGCTTGGTCGGCGACTGACTATTAGATGAGTTTTAAAGTTGGCATCTCTACCTTCTCGCATCATTGTGGCTTCCTAGCCCTAACTGAGGAAGACGCAAAGATGAGGATACAGAGCGCAGAGATGTCAACTAGCATCCATCCCTTAAGCTTGGTGCCGTCTCCCTTCGCGGGCGTACGCGTACCCTCATTATCTCCCTTTCCTTGTTGTTCAGTTAGCGGGATGCCAGTGCTGTCCCCGATGTCGCCTTCGCCACCACGCGGCATAGTCGTAGCGCCCTCATCAAATGGATTGCAGCCAGTGCCAGCTGGTGTTGTAGAGAAACTATTCTCGCCTTCTTTCACTGGCTTGTCATCCTGCTCACCTTCGCCACTGCCGCCTGCTACATCGGTGACCAGGCCCATGGGATCGGCAGCCTGGAAAGATGATGTTAGTCCCATTCCGAAAATAACTACACTACACAACAAATAACAAAACCAAAATACGACAGGGAGATCATGACGCTGAGCATAAGAAGGCTACTCATGCAGAAGGGTGACCTCGGGAAGGCAGATTGATGAGATGTCAACACATCAGAGCTGCTTGTAAAGTGTTTCTTTGCCAAGCCGTGGCGTCGCCACCGGCAGGCGAATGATATATCTAGGCGCTTACTTCGTCCTTTGGTGATAAACACCCATCCACATCTCCTTCCCTTAGTGCAAAGTCTACCTCATAAAGCCTATATATACATAATCCAAATACATAAGGACTTCACTACCACCCACTTCGTCGAGGCCTCAGATTCGTCCACGACCTCCTTGAGTTGCGCGGTAAAGGGCGGTAGCTGCGTAATCGAGGAACCAAAAATCAGATACTGCGAAGCCGGATACTTGGCGAGCAGCCATTCTGGGACCTCGGGCGCCAGGCACAACAAATGGCGAGCGTTCGGCTTGTCCTGGTGGTCCTTCGGATGCGGATAAAACGACATTAGAGTGCTGGCGTTTATTCCTTGAATAGGTAGTGTTCTAGTGTTGAAAGTTAAAAGGCTTATGCCCTGCTGAAAGTCGAAAGGTGAGTACTAGTAGACTCACGGAACGACGCGGGAAGAGTTGCTATTACCTGACTAGGAAGAGGAACAACAACAAGTCCTTTCATAGTTTCAGTTTCTCCTTCTTAGCCTGCTTGTACGTTTCGGCAACCGCTTGGGCGAACTCCTCGAAGAAGCTCTTCTCGAGGCGGACTCTGGTGACACCCGGAAGTCTCTTCTGCTCTTGCTCAAGAAGAGCCTGCTGCACGTACGTGAGCCTAGAGTGGGGTTTTCATTGGGGTCAAGTTTTTGTGGGAACTCGTTCGCCATTCACTTATATCGACTATACTTCCACCCACAATTTCACTTGGTTGCAATTCTACCCACAATAACAAAAACAATGCGATGACTCTTCCTTACAAGGACTATTACCAACCACACCACAACGAACTACTGAAAGCAAATAGGATGAGAAGCGTTACACTTGGACAGGAGTGACTGCGTATTTCATTGCCATATCCTTCACCGTGTCAACTCCAACGTTGGGGTTCCGACTGAGGCCAGGGTTACCGGCTCCCATCGATTAGAATCATGGTAGGCATTGGATGGCTTAGTCATTGATAAAAAGCGACAACCAATGCGAAAAATGTGAAGAAAAGCAACGGTGACGAGTGTTAGCTAGTCTACGATGACGAACTCGAACTTCAACAACGCCAAATGTGAGAGTGAGTTAGTGGTAGAAGAAGAAGATCCAAGCTATAAAATGCACAAATATACAAAACCAGGGCCATAGTTGGCTTTGGCCAGCTGCTCGATGCGACGCTTCAGCGTCTCAACATCAAAACGCTCCAGCATTCTGCTGAAGACGCGACGGCTGCAGTCGAGGACGCGCGGCTATCTTTTGTTTGGACAATGTGCTCACTTTTACTTACCTAAGATATCTTTGACGAAAGTCGCTCTATTTTCTCCCTTGTGGTCTCCTTTGTGTTTCTCGCTAAGGCTAAAATCGTGCATCAGCATGGAGATGGGTCGCGCTCGTGATTGATTGATTGATAGATGAAAACCAATGATAACTACTTCCACTGACACTACGACGGCCCACGTTCATGATGTCGAACTCCAATTAGAGTAGTCTAGAAAACACTGCTCACACCTATCGCGACACACATGCAAATACACACAACAACGCACTGATCCACATGGAGAGGAACTTACCGGACACGACAAGAGCTACAGTAGAGGTGGATCATATCAACGGGTCGATACCTCTCTGAGGCGATGCGCGACATCCGCTAGGAACACATGAATACGAATTGCCATCGTCTCGCTCCCCCAGGCGCACCGGACTGATCTTTCTTCTTCATCTTCAGTAGGCCTGATCTTGCTACTTTCCACTTCGAGCCTATCTCTATGACAGCCACGAACTATCGACTTGAGCATACTACACTGCGACATTGAAAAGAGTTATTCTCAGATCTCAGACGAAGCGCCTTACTGCGAAGGACTTCCTTCCATCTAGAAACATCCATAGCACCACTGCAAGCAGCGGCCTCATGAAAACAAAAACTCACCGCTGCGTGCTTTCATTTGAAAAACTGGCTGTTTGTATTCCCCATCCAGCCTTTTAATTTTTATTTTTATTTTAAATAGATTCCCATCCTGACACGTTATAGTTATTTACTCTTGCGAAGGGACCAGAACGCCAAAGCGGAACCAAACTACGAGCCCAGGCCTCAGACAGCATCTATGGCGTCAATATGTCACGCAATATCTAATACGCTCGCAACTTTTCTCGTGCGAAGCCACACCACGCCAGTGAAATTTGCCCCAGCAAAGCTCGCACTTTTTGACTCCACCCTTCAGATGTAAGTGCGGAAGGATGTGCTTCTTGAGCGGCATTCTTGTAGTTCAGGACTCTCTGGAGATGTGTCCTACTCGGCTACGCTTTATTATCTCTAACTATTTTTTTCTATTTT